>JAAGNO010031340.1:0-34173 GCA_033439905.1 Ceryle rudis
CCCCCCCCCAAAAAAACACCAAAAACAAACAAACAAACCAACCAACCAACCAACCAACCAACCAACCAAACAAACAAAAAAAAAAAAACCCAAAAAACCCCCCCCCCAAAAAGTATACTTAGCTAGAATATAAAGACTTACAATTCTGAAGTGGAGCAAATATGTAGAAATACATTTTCTATTTACACGTGCACAAGACAACTATATTTTGAACCAAGGTGCCATATAGTTACTACTGACGGCCGGAAGCCAAACAAAAAGCCTAGCCTGAATTTAAGTGTAGGTCAATAAAATTTCCTGAATTTATGTGTATTTTTTCATTTCCCCATAACATGATGGTTATGCTAACAAGGCAAGAGAGTGAATATGAGGATTAGTCCAAAAGGGCATTCCAGTCTTTTTTTCACAGCAACCCAAAATTTAATTAATTATTGCTTCAATATATTAAAAAGCCACTTTCTGTGGGGAAACATATTCTTAAGGGATTTCTTTGGTCAGGATGTATTTCAAATGAAGCCACTCTCCAATCTTACATAAAACAACACTATTAATGCATTTAGTATTTTGGTACTTTTGCCCTTGACCCAAAATAGAATGCTGCTTTTCCATCAACAAGGTTACTAGATCATAAAAAAATATTTCTTCCAGTTGCAACATATCTGTGTGGCGGAAGAGCTGTGCTTTAAATTATAACATATAATTAAAAGCTATTGGTTATTTTAATGCAAATCCATTAGGTTAATTTTATCAGCCATTGTTCATATGCTAGAGTAGATTATAATTCTTAATTAAGATCTCCTAACAAAAAAACCCAGGTAGCGTTATCATAATGTGTGTTATTCATATAGCAACCTACCACTGTTGTCTTAATAGGAAATACAATCACACTTTATCACTTTCCAGCCAAAGCATGCTGCGTAGTTGCAAAGCAAATGAAGAGCCAGGAACTGTTACTTTAAAAGAAAGATCGTAACCTTTCAAAGGAGAAAGTGGGGCAAAGCTACGGAGGGCAAAAAAAGCCCAGTTAATCTAGTATATGGTACCATTATCTCAAAATTTACAGCTGATAGGTGTAGTGATCAGGGTTAACCTCCCTTGCCTTAGAATAGATGGTAGCTGTCACTGAATGGATTTAAAGTGTTTTAGACATAAGAATCTTCAGCACAAATAACCCCATGCTAGATCAATAAACCTAAGGAGCTATCATACAAACATCAGGCTACTTTTCTCTTGCTAGGAAACCAGCATACCGTCTCCTGTTTGCAACTCCAGATTGTAAACACAGTTAAAATGTCACATCAAGCAGCACTGCTTAAATTATTTCCCAACTGTTTAAAGAAATGCAGTTGAATTAGAGAAAGCAAAACCAATTGCTAAAGGGCAACATTACACGCTAGATGAGGCAGGTCAAGCCTATACTGCTGAATCATTCGCATCTGCTGATAGGTATGCGAAGAAGCTGCCAAGTATATTCTGCCAGGCTGCTGTGCTGACACTGCTGCTCTCCTTTAAATGAGACCTGATTGACTGCTATGTCGATGGGAAGCACTAAGCTGAAATAGCTTATTCTTTGTTGTACACCAAGAGAGACTGATTTTTCTTAGCCACCTGCTGTGCTGAAGGAGAGCAGAAATGAACTCACAAACAATTGCACATGATGAAGCAGCAGCGCTCCTGCTTGCTTCAGTCATGCGTTGGAAGAATCACCTGGAGCCCAGATGCCTCCGGAGCAGCTCTGCAACACCCGTGACGCTGCGACAATGACATCGGATATCAAACTGCTCCCTTGCTTTAATCCTGGTCAGCAAAGAGTCATCTCCCTTACTCCATATAGTCAAAAGCCAAGAGCCTCAGTTTTCTTGCAAGGATTCATAAATGAGCCACGCTTTCTTCAGCACAAATTCAGTGACCACATCTCCCAGTGACCAAAGGTGAAAAACATTGACCTGACATTAATTTCACTTTTTGGACCTTTGCAACCTCAGACCCACAATTGGCTGGATTTAACATCTGAACTCCCTCAAGAGCATATCTGAAAGTTTAAGCTGGGTTTGCTGTCCTCTTCCATATGATCTGAGAGTAGAGATGGTCCTTCACAAAAGGTAGCAGAGTGAACACTGGCAAGTAGGAAAAACTGACTCACGGTTTTGAATGCACCACAGCTTATAAAAATAAGGTTGCTGCAGAAACTGAATGAGAAGACTGTCCTCCTGCCAATGACCTCTCCCATTTTTTAGGCAAGACGACCTTCCTTTTCACTGGAAATGAGTTTGCAAGTAGTTCTGCTACTGCTATTTTGATCACAATTTGTTAAAATATGCATAGAAATAAAATTGCCTGACAGATTGATTCTACAATAGCTCAAGTGTCTTTAAAGTATAACATTACATTTATGCTTTTCAGTTCCTTACGGTTGGCGGCAATCAGTCCATTGATCTGGGGGAGAAAGCCCACAATTAGATCCTAATTTATGGGGTTAGACCAGTTGCTTTTTGTTGATTTCACAGATGAAAAGCAACTCCCCTCGAATTTGCCAAACCCACTCTCTGTGTTCTTTAATTCTAATGACATAGTATTAGTTACGGCTTCATAAAGCATGTGTAAAACTGGCTGTAAAGTGTCTGTGAAGAGCATCCTAGGATATGTTTTATGAAATGCACTTAGTAACGCTTGGGAAGAGTAGCCTGAGCAGAGTTTACATCCATGGGAATGAAGCTCTGACAGTTAACTCCACCTGGAAAGGCTTTCAAGGTGTCTCCAGACCACTGCTTAATATCTACGCTGTCTACAAAGTACCTCTGCCTCTTTCAACTGCACTGACAGTGACAAAGTTTTGTTTGCAACGGCAAGACAACAGCAGATGCTCATCACAGAAGTTCCCATGCTGGATCTGCTGGCCACATCAGCAAGACAAGGACCTTGTAGAAAGCTTTCTCTCAAACGCAGCAAGGGAAGTAAAAGCAAGGGCCAAGACTTCTAGGCACTTCTACTTTTACAAATAAGCAAACATTTTGCACAGTGCAGCTCTGTCAGATACCAATTACACACACTCTGGGACAGTCTCAGCGCTCTCCGTGCCCCAGGACAGCGGGTGGTCAGAAAGCCCAAAGGGCTGTGGCAGACTTGCGCTGAAAACTTGTATTGGAAACAGATTGCCCTCACCTCACTTGCAGCAACACGTATTTCACTCGGTCACCCAAAGTGGGAAATTTTAGACTTGGAAAAAACAGGACAACAGCATTTCATTATCAGCTAGCAAGTGTATATATTTCTAAAGGATTTTTAAAAGGTGGCTTCAATAACTCGCCTCATCTCTTTTGTATTTTACATTCATATTATTACACACTACTTTCCTGGAGGCTAAACATCTTAACCTCTTTGAAATGTCAACCTCAGTAAAAGAAACACGTTCTACCTAATTTGTCCTAATTTCCACTCATCCAAAATCCCATTAAAGTCAAGTGTACTACTTTACTTCTTTTTTTCTCCTCTCTCAATATTCATTTACCAGCGAGAACAGGGTGTTTTATCCCCAGGTGGTGAAAGCTCACATATGGAAATATATTTAATTGGTTTAAAGATTTAAACATAATCTCCTCCTGCCCCCTCCTCACTGAAATGGCTTTCCAATAATTGAGCAAAACACTCAACACAGTTATAGAAGACAGAAACACATAAGACTGCATTGCCAGCCTCAGAAAGAAACATTTGCAGATGATTTTAGCAAAGCGTTAGCACTTCTGATTAGCAAGCTTATCTGCACACAGACAGAAAGACCAAACAGAAAAATATAATTGAAGTAAATCTGCTTTTTCCAAAGCAGACTTACTTCCATGGTACCCTTCTGTCCGTGGCATGTGTGGTAAATGGTAGCCAGCAGTCCTCTGCTCTGTACCTGCTCTGCCAAACATCATCACCACGGTTCAAGAGAAAAGGATGCTGCCACATGCAACATGGGGACTCTGTTGGCTCTCCAGTCCCAAGCATCCCCAGAGGCAGGGCGTAGGAAAGCAAGGGGAGAGGAAAGGAGCCAGGCCAGATGATTTCTGCCTCATTTCATGACTGCGCCAACTGCTGCCATTTTCCTCTGCCTTTTGCATGTCTTAACTTCTTTCTTTTCAACTGTAGCCTTTAATTTTCTGCCAACATCTCTAACTAGCACATATTGGTAAAGATGTAAGCATTGTAGAAAAACTGGCATCTGTCTTACTGAGATTTACACCATATCAAAATGTACTTATTAAAATAGAACTATAAGGATAATTCATTTAAATATAAATTGTAGGAACAATGTGGCATTTAAAAATATTATGTTGCTATATTGTCTGTGGACTAGGGTAAAATTTAAAGTGTAAAATGCAGTTATGTTAATAGCTACAAAATACAATGAAAAGCTAATTTTAGACATGAAGAGTTCTTTCTCCCTCCATGTTTCCTTTCTTGGGCAATACTTTTGTATTTCCTTCCACCCACCCTCCCCAACATAACTCTGCATAGTTATTTCTAAATTCAGCTACTTTTACTGAATTACTAGTGAATGGAGAAGTACTGGAAACGGCTGTCTATCAGAAATCACAAAAAATGTATAATCTGTGCTGTTAATCACAGAATGGTAGGGGTTGGAAGTGACCTCTGGAGATTGAGTCCAACCTCATTGCTAATACAGGTTCACCTACAGCAGTCCAGGTGGGTTTGGAGTATCTACAGAGAAGGAGACTCCACAACCTCTCTGGGCAGCCTGTTCCAGTGCTCCGTCACCCTCACAGTAAAGAAGTTTTTTCTCTTTTTCAGATGGAAAAACAGTATAAGAAACCAAAACAGCTAGTGCTACCTCCTGCTTTGAATTGACACTCCCTATCCTTCTGTGACACATGCACGTTGACAACCCACACACATACTTTTCCTGTGTTAATTGCGACATATGGCAGTCAAATTTCACTTTATGTTACTTTAAAATAAAGCCAACCCTTCTGTTTCCAGACACAACATATACAACAACC
This sequence comes from Ceryle rudis, assembly GCA_033439905.1. Lineage (NCBI taxonomy): Eukaryota > Metazoa > Chordata > Aves > Coraciiformes > Cerylidae > Ceryle > Ceryle rudis. Next base: position 5,001 of record JAAGNO010031340.1, read on the forward strand.
ACACCTCTTAGACAAACACCTCCAAAAAATATTTGCAGTGGGAAAGGGGAGGGGATTCAACATGCAAATTACAGAAGCCAAAGCATAAAAATGCTGCAAATTAGGATATTTTGCTGTTTGGAACAATTTTTTGTCATAAAGGGCAAACGTGCAAAGCAGCATGATAAATATTCCAGCCCCAAGCTAAATGCCCATGGATTTACCTCTGACAACCTCTTCCACAGACTCTGTAGTTGTGGTGGTAGTGGTTGCAATACTTGTAGTTCTTTCAGTTGCCTCCTCATATTCTTCCTCTGTCTCTTCTTCAATTTCATCACCGTCATCATCATCGTCATCAGCATCATCATCTTCCACAACAGTTAGCTCCTCATCTTCCTCTTGCTGTTCTTCTACTGCCTTATCATCACTAAATGAAGAAAATTATAACAACGTGTCAGCAACAAATGATTTCAAGATAACAAGAGACAACACTTTATTCAAAAACTCTTGTCCTTATACAGTAAGTTACCAGTTTCCTGCATCTTCCTCCATGCCCTTTAAATAAAAAGGAAATAATCCGGGACTCTGGAACGTCCCAATGAGTAGGAAATCCGATATGCTAAAACCCCCCCAAAAAGTCAACATTAGCAATGCAGTGAGAAAACTAGCAAGATGCCAGACCGGAGCTCCTCCTTTTGCACAGGGATGGAAAAAGAATCCCCATCAGCAATACCATATTTTGACAGCTGAATAACACTTCAGACATGCTTGCTCCACACTACCATCAACAAATCAGCTTTTATTTGGAAAGAAGCTGAAATTAGCTCAAAATCCACTCAGTTGATACACTCAAGGAAATGAGTTCCTCAGAACTTTCTCACCCAGGAGACACCTTACCCAGAGGCTCACCGTGGATCGCCTCACATGCCTTTCACAGAGGGCTACCAAGGGTTGAACTGACCTGAAAATGTCCACCCTGACTGCTGAGATTTTTGTTCTGTGGTTAAAATTGTTGTGTGAGTGGAAAAGCCACTTATACAGGAATTGCAGAGTTGCCACGTGATGCTGCAACTCATGTTTTGCCAACTGTTGATAGTTTGCATCTTTGAGGTTTTACTTCCAGCACAGCTAGCTCAGCTCAAGTGCTCTGCAATACCAACAACTGCTGTATAGTTGATGTGCAAGGCCTCCATGAAAGACCGATGGCAACTGTATGTACTCATGTATTAGGATGACAACGCATGCAACCCTACACTCACAAAGAGACTTCAAACTATTGGGCTAAATATTGTTATCCATCATAGTGCTTTAAATTCTTTAAATACATATAGCTGCCTAAAATTCTCAGGACTTCAATCAGTCTTGGACAATAGGAGTAAATACAAATGCATTTGGTGTCTTAATATGTCAAGAATCTTCTGGGATTGTCCTTAGTTCTGAATGATATAGGCAACAGGCCAAAAAATGTATGATTGGCTACTGCTGCTGTTGCTTCTGAAATGTTTCCTAACTCAGTGCCCAGCTACAGGAAGGTTTCAGGTTTGTTAATCTGATCTTCTGCCTGAAATGTACTAGTAATGAATGAATGATCTCTAAATATTCAAACATGCAGCGACTTTTTGTTACTTTCATACACAAGTAGTTTTGCATCTTTTTCACAGCATCCTATATGAGTGAACAGCCTTTCAGGTGAAGCTAACAACTCCTCTCCCTCACCTCAATTTGAAGACCAATGCTGTAATATTTCGTTTTATAACATGGTGCCTACTACAGCTTTGAAAGTACACTCAGAGAAAAACGGAGCACACTACCGTTTTTCTTAATAGGGTGTTAAGAAGAAGTTAAGAAATACTGATAAAATTCTTGTATGCCATGAGCCTGACTCTAGTAGGAGAATGTTAAGTCTCTACATGAACAAGAATGAATCTCCCTGTTCCCTTATCCCCATAATATTTGGCCTCCAGAAACATAATACAGACTTTGCACTGGGGGAAGCCCATGTGGGTTGTACGAATGGATGTGGTAAATACTACCTTACAGTAGGGTCTGCAAAAGGGATGACCCATTTCCATTTACACAGAAGAAAGAATGAAAAAGGGACACAAAACCACTGGGTTCTTCTCTTTTTTTTTCTGTATTTCTAAAAACCAGCTTAGAAATTTCACCATTGTCAGAATGCCTGAAACTTCCAACTTAATTTTTAGGAACTCCTGTCTGAACAATGTATTTCTTCTGCTTTATTTTCTTTATCAAGAATTTCACCTTTATAAGAGCATGAAATAAACACTGTATGTACACCATCACCTTTCAACTGCAAGAGTGAGCTGGGTTTGTAAAGTCCAGTATCTGTTTCTGATCTCCAGGTTAAGGGGCTTCTAGTCTTGACCAGCTACAGACATTTAAATGAGGCATGCCAAGGGTATGACATCCAGATTTTGATCCAGAGCATGAGACACCATTATGCCTTTCAACATTAAAAAAGCTGCTTTTTGTCTTTCTCTCACGTAAGCTACAAACACAGCATGCTATAAAAAAGTGCAATTATTTTTCCTTTTCCTTTCACATGAATGATCACTTTCACATATTGGCAAGCTCATAAAGTTAAAAAAAGACAACAAAACCAACCTAATGAGAGAAACAAAGGAAAGTTAATTAATCACATGGAAAGCCACTTCAAAAAAGAATTTGTATGCGTGAATCCAATATCCATCTGGTTTTAGCTACACAAAGGCAATCAACCCAGCTACGTCAGTCAACGGCAGTTTGCTGGGAAACTTTCAGCATCAAGGCCAAGCTTTTTTTTTTGGTGGGGGGGGTGTGTGTAATGGAGAAGGGGGCAGGATGAAAGAAGACAATTCTCTGTGTGCACTGGTTGCCTGTGCCTGCCATTACAGTTGGCACTGCTTTCCTCTCCAGTAACTTACCAGAAGTAAATGCTTAAAGGGTAGCCCCCACCTGCATCCTGGTTTTGCTGCTTGCTGAAGAACTAGGTATGTGGGAAATGTAAATAGAGCTGGAAGTGATGGAAGAATACAACAGTTTATAGGATCAGGCTCCTGAAAATATTCTAGAGAGCTTGAACAAAAATGTACTAGAATATTCTTTCTACTGTTTTGGTAATTCCTGGGGAAAAAAAATACTACTAGCAACATATTCTGCAAGATAACCACAGGAATAGTATTTCACAGGATTGTATTTTATTGCAAGTTTCAATAAAAAGGAACAATGAAATTAGAAGTGGTTTTGCCTTAGATTTAGATACCGAAATGGAACTGAAAGCCTTGCTATATACTCAGAGAATTAAGATGCCTGAAATCGGTCATTTCCCTGTTAAACAGGTTTTTAAAACTCCCATTGAACAGAACTGTGAAGCTATACTCAGGTTCTGAAGAAGCACTCCAGGCTTTCTCTAAAAGTAATTATTTTCCCAGCTGTCTATTTTATTTATACAAAGCTGAGTTAGTCTCTTCCCCTATTAGTACTGACTTCCAAAAAGAAGGGGACAGGGACATGAAGTGCTTTGTGTTCTCTTAAGTTTCTTCTTGAATGAAGCCAAATATCAGAAACTAACTGGACCGGAATTATTCTGACAGTTTAGTCATGCTCAGCTGTACTGCTCAGTCTAACAGACCAAACATTAGCAACAATCAGGGACTCATCCTAGCAGGGCCCAACAGTAACAGCAGCAACAATTTCACATTAGGTATCAAGGCTACCCCTCAAGTCACGCACTCCTAAGAGTCAGTCAGAGTCACTATGCTCAGCAGTGCAAACAGAAGATGACCACACCTTCTCAGGAAGCTGTGGTTATGAGAGACATGAGAAAATTAACAATGCCAAGCAGCCCCTCAGTAAAGCTCCTCAGGAGCCCAGGGCCGTGGGGGAAGAGGAGGTCTCCCACTATTTCTCACTAATCAGGAGGCTCTGAGCCTTGTGCTTGAAGACACAGGTTTAGGATAACCAAAGCTACATCTCGATGTTCTTCTGTTGCAAACAAATAGAGCAATGGAAGCACATCAAGATGTAGCACTGACATCAACGACAGGTGGACTTCACATAGTTTTAGTATTAGCAAAGGTACTACATCTTGTAAGAAACATGAAAAAAATATGCTTGGGTTTGTTTCCTTGCATTTAACCACTGTTACCATCCTGGCTCTTCTTCAAAGAGCACACGCAGGAGAGGGATGGTAATGAAGAACAGAGAAGGGAAGGAAATCCTACATAACATCTGTAATGAAGCATCAACGTTTTGTATTGGGAAAAAATTCCCCCTGCTGCAGAGTCTGCAGAGCTGTTTCTCACTGTTACACTAAATGCTCTGGTACCACTCACGTACCTCAATTAGCACCACCACAGTGCTGTTTCCCTGTGGAACTGCTGCACACCTTTCACCTCAGTAGTCAGTTTAAATCCACAGTTTTCAAGCAAATATTTGCTACTGAATAAATATGGATACTGATAGTTTTCGCAGAAGTCTTGCAGTTTTATTTAATATATGCAGCAGGTTTGCTTACTCTTGGTATTATGTTTTACCTTATTTGGTAAAAAAAGTATGACTCAGTCTGGCTTCTCCTGAAACCATGATATCTTGACAGCTTTTTCTACACGTATATTCCCTTGATACCATCCCAGCCAGGGTTTCATTAGTACCACAGACTGCAGTGTCTCGTTTACAAGAAATTGATGACATTTCGTCTTAGCTTAGTGGTGCCAGTGACAGGATTTTTCAAAGGATGCTCAAAAAAATTACTTGATGCATTGACAAGTTCACAGATTTGTAAAGCCATCTTATCATCATCTGAATTTAACAGTTCAGCAGTAAACAAGCGAGGTAAATTGTTAGGCTTGAAAGCAGGTATGGAAATACTTGCAGACTCCCCCCCATTAGTATATCTCAATCTCCTGTCAGTGGAGACTTCTGGCAAGGGGGGCTGGCACTTTCCTTTCATGGTGGACACAGAGATCATCATGACTTTGAACCCTCTGTTTCAACCTCCTCACATTTGGTATGTAAAAATCCATTCCCCCTATCATGGAAACAATGCTTCCCTAGAACTTCCCAAGTAGAACATGGGATCATTAATACAAATCATCTATACTCCTTTGTGTGGTTAAACAGGGTATTTGAAGTTTGGTGGTTTCAGCTCTATTTCTGCTATCATAGAAACATTTGGGTTCCAGGTAGTCTTAAGGGGTAATTTGTTCTATTGACTCTAACAGAAATGTAACAACCACTCCAATGGGCATATTTCTGGTTTTAAAACACACAACCCCTGTACAGCTGACAGTATGCACCCAAACACCTCAGTTACAAGCAATGCTTAAACCATAGATCTGTAATGAATACCTCATATCTTTCTTTTCTCAATCCATCACTGCAGTAAGAGCTGGCACCAACGTATTATATATTCACTCAGAAGTGTGCATTGTCCTGTTATTTTGTGAAGATAAACGTGAATGAAAAGTAAAGGAAAATAAAGGAAAGCAAACTATGCTACCTCTTGTTGTTCAAGAAATAATAATTAAAAAAAAATTAGTAAATCAAAGTTTCCTCCTTTCTGTATTCCAATAAACTGTAACAAGGACCGAAGCAGAACACAGATGACAAGAACAATGAGTTTTCTTTCTAACAGTATCTCAAAACTCATGGGGCCACAGCATAAGCTACATTTTAAGCTACATTTTAAGAAAAGGTTTCTGTCTGCAACTATTAACTTCAGACAAAAATGTGGCAAAGCTTTCAATTTAGGTTAACCAATAACTGGACTAATTACTGGTATTGGGAAAAAGTTCACATTTATCTGAAACATATGCTCATCCATTTGGATGCATTTAAACCATGATTTTGCCAAGTAACTTGAACAAAAAACATATACTATCATTGGGTGAAAAAGGATGAAAAGGTTGTTGAGACAGATGTGTTAGTACCTGGAAAGAAAGTGTTCACTACCCTGGGCAATGGTATTTTATTGCAAATATATTCCACCTGGTCTGTGTTTTTCACCAGCCACAAAGCCTGAGTAAAGAGCTAGGGGAAAGCTAATGCCAGGAGAGGAACCAAATCAGCAGTAGCAACAAGCTGCTGTCTGCCTTCAGAGAGCAAGGCCTGTACACATTGGCTCTAGACACCTGTGGGAATTAAACTTCACTATTGCAGGTGCCACCACCCCAGTTTCCAGCCTCTTGTGCTTCAGGTTCCCCAAAGCACCAAACCTCCACCTGTCTGTAGCCTCTACAGCTCCTTCCTAAATGACCTCAAGGAGACATGTGATGGGACTGGGTTGTCAAGTATTCAATGAGGGTCTAGCTTTGCTTCCAGTAGATAATTAATGATAAACACATCTACATTTCTATTTCTGTGTATAGGAAAGCTCTGGAGTTCAAAGTTCTTTAACCGTGGGAGTAGAAATGGGCAGATCTAATAAAAGGAAACGCAAAACAGAAAACCAAAGCAAATTTTAAGAGTAGGACACATGCTTGGAATCCAAACTTCTAGAAGATGAGTGCAGTTGAAATGGCCTAATTACCAGGCTTTTGGTTAAAAGCAAATTAAAAAGCTAATAGGCAAGGAACCAAATTCTCCCTCAAGAAACCTACACATCAAAGGACTCAGTATTTTCCACCTAATGTTTTTCCAAACCTTGTATGCTAGAGAAAGTTCTTCTGACCAAGGATGAGATTTCTCAAGGAGGAGGTTTGATCCCACCACTGCACTCCTCTGAATGATGACCCTAATGAAACACAAGTCAACACAGGAACTACTTAAAGCCAAAAATTATGCCAACAGTGCTCTTTGGCACATGAGCACCCACCTCACGGTACAGTACCTTCTGTTATTTAACCTTGGCTTTGGTACACTAGTCAACTTCAAGACTGAGTATACTATGTGAAACTTGAGTATCCAGGCAGTAAATTTAAACAAGAACTACCAAAATGACTTTGCACAGGATAGAAGAGAGGAAAGGAAGTCAAAAGCAAGTGTGAAATGAAGATTTCAGCATTCACCTTGAAAGTCTAGGAGAAGGAAGTTACAGCAAAAAAGGCCTATTTTCCTGATGTATGGGGGGTTGCAGGGGGACGGATTTTAGGGCAAGAATTAAACTGCACTGCAGTTGTGAGATGAGGCACAGAGGCAGCAAAGAAAAGGGTTATGCCAGACCTCCAGTCTATGTAGCTCATCTTTTAAATGACTTACTGGCAGCAAAGTCTGGAAAATTACAGTGATTTACAGAATTAAAAATCTGACCGACAAGGCACTTCAGCAATAGTGTTTCTGGTCTGTCTGTTATGTGACCATAGAAGTACAAACTGTTTAAAAACTGCCTTGGTTATTTTCATTAGAGTTGCATTATACTAGGTTAGTAAATCAGGTATCTCACAATAAGAAGAAATAATGTGATATTCAAACACATATAAACACATATAGTTCAACTTTCAGTTTGAAAGTTGGGACGAGAAATTCATATTGCCTAGCATTTTTTCAGACATTCCTTTTGTCACTTTTAATTATTTTCCTTTTTGTTTTCCTTTACTGAAGAATTTGCAGTTGTGTTTATTTTCACACTTCCAAATAGAAAAAAAGCGAGCTATTTCACAAAGTGTCACATGTGCAGCTTTTGAGTTCTTAGACCTTATCAAACAACTGAATTATGTGCTCAGATTGCCTCATTTTACTCTATTTTTCTTTTAACCTTTTATACAAAAATAACACCAAAAATGTGCCTGGTTTCATTAACTTTGATATAAAACAAGAAAAGCTGCACTACGAGTCTTTTCAACTAATTTTTAAATACAACATTTATAAAAACCAAATATACACTCCTTGCCCTGCTGCTGGATAGATACATTTATCTTTTTCCACATAATTAAACAAGGCGGTAGACTTTATACTGTTAGAAATTTCCTTCCAGAGCTGACCTGCTTAAAAAGACAGGTGTATGAGGTAGCATGTAGCATCTGATCTTGTGCATTCACAGAAGATACCTGTTGACTGATATGCAAGAATACGTTTTAAAACTGACCTAATTTTCTCTCTGAAATGAAGCCTTTGCTAGTGTTACTGTTCTGACAGTATTCTTAGGAAGATGGAGGATTTGGGAAAAAAGGTGGGGTTTTTTAGAGAAGGACAGAGCAATCGTGTATTTAACCCATATTCTTTCTCACTGTGAATATTTTTGCTAAATAATCAGAAACTTAAAAACTAGAAAAGTAAACATATCTATAAACACAGAAAATCAGGGAGCCTGATGATAATAAATACTAAATTCAAAATCCTGACACTAGAAATGCATTAAGACTGAATGTGATAGAAGAGGGCAGAGTGAAGGTCACCTGCACAGCCCTATTTCAGCCACCCTGAGGATCAGCAAAAGAAAATCTAAATCTGTTACAATACGTTTCTTTCCACGAAACTTCTGTGGTACTCAGAATGGACTATTCAATGTCTCTTTGTCCAACCTGCTATCCTACAGCTTACCCGAGGCAGACCATGTGAACTCTTGTACCAAACCACGTACTTGCCTTGTTTGTGGAAGTCATTGTCTTGGTACACTCACACAGCAACAACAGGTTAAAATTGGAAAAATAACTTCATTTTACAATTGTGAAAGCAAACAAAAAATACCAGAAGCATGTAGTAACTCTAGATATTAAACTGAAGACACTGAATAACATTTTTCAGATAATGTGCCATCTTAAACTGTTTAAGGATTGCTGCCACCAGCAGCAGCAGCAGCTGCAAAAGGCAAGACTTCTGTAGAGCAAATTATCTCCACCCATACATCCAGAAGAAAAAGAAGCACCTTTTGTACCAAGCTTTTTATGGTGGCCACAGCATACCAAGTCCAGTAGAAGACTTTCGTGGCAGAAGCAAGCATAGATGCAGTTCTCTAGGTCAATGTTTTCTTGTTTTAACTTTCTCTTTTTCACTCAGGTCGTAATTTAATTACTGTTTTCGCCTCAGCAGTGATCAGAGATCCCTTGTAAAGAAATGGCTTGTCATCATGTAACCAAAGCCAAAACATTTGCATTCAAGATTAGAAACCTTTTCTATCAGGAAAACAAACAAACAAACATTAACTATATGCTTTTCCTGTTTCATCCATGTATTCAAAGTGTGCAGCCATAGTTAGAAGATAAAAGAAAAAAAGCACTTAGTACAGAAAATGCTACACTCTGCTGTTAATAGCACTGACTCACAAGATGCAGAGTTCTTAAATTTCTACACGTCACCCCAATGCTGATCTCTTATTTCTAGTATAAACCACAAAAACTGCTGTTACATATAGCACTGAAAGGGAAAATAGAGCAGGAGCTGCCAGATAACTTTAAGGAGGGATATCCAGCTACGCATCCACCAGCACACAGTCATGCTGGTGTGAGAGTACGAACTGAAAAGCCCAGCTGTAAATTTCTCACTTCTCTTTTTTTTTTTTTTCCCATGCATTATAAATGGCACAGTGATTAAAACGGGGTGGTATATATCACAGTGTCACAAGAACTTTGAACATCTCACAGATGTATCAGAAGGATCCGAGTTGATAACTACACAAATACATATAAGCGAACTTTCCTCTCCCATATTTCAGCCATCACAAGTCATTACAAGTGACAACTTAAAATGTTTGTTTACATAATTTTTGCCTATTAATTAAGGAAAACATGTCAGCCAATGGCTCTGTTTTGTAAGGTCAAAAAACATGTGACCCTTCTTTGCAAGTCAACCTTCTACCAAATGTTCAGGTTTGAAGCCATTAAACTCCTGAAACAAGCTCAAGTCACACAGGTAGCCTGCACAGCTAGCAAACTGCTTTCATCAGGGGTCATGAAAGCCTGGCTATCTTCCACTCATCACTTCCTCAATTAGATTAATTCTCTCCACCCATAGCCTCATCCATCACTTCAGTTAATACTTTATACTCAAATGGTGATTGGATTTGCCAGCTCAGCATCACTGTAATTACCTCTCAAAGCAAGGCGCTGTTTCATCAATTCCATTCTAACTTTGCTTGTGCTAAGAAAAAAATCCAGTATGTACCAGTCTTTCTAGAGTCATTAATGCTCTGGTGTTTTTATGCTTTCTGAATTTTATTTTAGCAACCTCCACATTACAAAAGAAAAAAAAAATTACTAAAAACATATCATGAACTACCTGAATATTAAGTAACAGCCAACATGAGAGACAAACCCAATTAATGTAAGAATATGAGACACAGAATATGGTAATAGCATCTAAAATATACAAATAAGACACAATACTTCTGGAGTTATTCCACATAAGCAGTAACATTATGCCTAAAGTTTAGTGATGCCTTAGTTTAATTTATAAAGAAAAGCAATTAGGTTCTATCATTAAAATACTTATAAAACCACAGAAGTTCTTAGCTAAGCTGTACCATTAACAGAACAGGTATGAAGCACTTCATTTCATTTCTAACAGTTCTGCTACAAAAATTAATAAGATATGACTTCTGACCAGTTAGCTGAAATATTATATTGCAGAAATCAGAACACCTTCCAGGCTATCTCCCCTAAATGAGTTCGGTTTTTCTAAAATACCAATTTAGTAATGGACAATTCATTAGTGCAAAATTTACCTGTTTTAATAATTGGTGTTAACCCATACTGATGGCAAATTTCAGAAGAGGGGAAAAGAGGCAAGAAAAACAGACCACGTTTCTAATTCACAGTGTTCATTTTAGGGCACTGACTCCCAATTAGGAAGAATTTGTATTAGTACAGCTGATGAGAACACTGCCTCTGGGTGCACCCTGCCCTGCTCCTGGGTCACAAAGACTGAGCTCCCCACCAGGCAGACCCTGAACACTGCAACAGGCATAAAACTGCTGGCATAAAGCTCGGTTTTCCTTCAAGTTTTCACGAGTAGGAACAGCACAGTCTGCACAGTATGGAAAATGGGAGATTATTTTATCCATCCAGATGCAAGCAATTTCCTGCTTCTCAGTCAGAACCTGCAGTACAGGCTCTTCGTCCAGCTTCATGTCTGGATCAGCTTTACCAGCTCTGGTGCTTTAGAAGTAGGGGGTGGATTTTCTTGTTCTTTATGTTTTGATTTTCTGAAGAATCATTTAGGACATTCCTACTGGAGCATTTCTCACCAAAATTTTGGCAACTGACTTTCCATTTTAATGGCAAAGCTTACATCAATGAGAACATGTTATTTATTTTATAAGTGACAAGATGGCTTCAAAACAGATGAATACTCAATAAATACAAAATGTTAATTTTCTTTTTCCTCTGGTGAGCATGTTTCCAATGAAAAATTTAGCCTCACCACCTTACTTTTTCTGGATCAGTAACATTTTTTTAGCTTTAGAATAGCAAAAACTTCAAAAGGACCCCAGATAGCAAATTTCTACATTCTTCAAGCAAATCTTTTGAGCTCAGAACTGGACTTCCAATTAAGCCTTACTTTTTTGACTCAGTGCTGCAAGACAACCTTTACTGTAAGAACAATGGAGGAGGAGAAGGAAAAGGGAAGAATGGTCAAGAGGCACAATGTCACTACATACTAGACGCAAGAATGAGGAAACAGGTGGAAAATGAAGGATTTAAGAAGTAGTAAGGATCTCAGGAAGATCTTTCCCCATTCCTCGACTGCTGCATCAACAAGATTCTATATCCAGGGCCTGACTCTTCCTCAGCTGTGTAGCACTTCCCCATGGCACAGGGACTCTGAGACCTGCAGCAGAGGCTTACTCCAGGTGTCAGAAGCTGGCCTCTCTGCAGGCATACTTAAAGCTGCTGATAGTCAACACAAAACATATGGTAGAAACCTCTCTTTGAAATGGGAGGAGGCAATGCATATCAATACCACCACCTTAATCTTCCCAGTTTTGCCCATTTTTTTCTCCATTTTCAAGCCATGTTTGTTTTTAAAATCTGTAGCTCAAATGCCAAAGAGACTTGGGTACTCAGCAGAGCAATAGATAATGATGATTAGAACATTTTGGTTACTTTTTCTTAATCTTCCTGACCAATTAATACACAATGGCCAGAAATATGCCTGGGTCAAACAGTCCCTTAGAAGCTCTTTTTTCATGCTGCATTTCCAAATACATTTTCTGGAGGCAGATGAAGAGATGAACAGGGGAAAAAGAAGGGTGAGAGGAACACAGGAAGATGTAATGTGGGGGAACAGGGTGAGAGGATTTCACGTTTTGGATGGTCCTTGTCAGTGATCGCTGTAAGCACAGAGAACACTAAAGAACGGGCACACGGGTTGTAGCATTTACCTGCTTTCACCTGCACTCACAATTAAAACATCAACGGCTTTCTGACTTTTGGCTGCATTAAACCTCCCACTGCTCTGGCACACAGAGATCCAGACAAAAGGAATTAAGCAGTAGCTAGTCAAAGCAGCATTTGAAAAAAAGAGAATTTCCCCAAGTACAGAAATTACTAAAACCCATTAAATTTTACTTTTAAACTTCTTATACTGACTCTTATATACTTCCAAATTTACTTATATGTTACTATTTGGACTTAAGCACTCTGCATAAACATGTGCCACAGGCAGGTATCCCAGTGGCCTGTCTACTTACTTTGTGTCAAGGCAGTATCATGACCTATCACAAGGACTCAGTGGGGTGTCGCATCAGGTCAGGGCACTATACGACTGCAGCCAATTTAAGCAAACCTTGTGACGGTCTGATAGAAAGACAGCACTCGGGGTAATTTCAGTTGTAACTAATTTGATGTTGAGGCTCACTCACAGACATTTCTGAAGGGAAGACAGTAGGTAAAGCATGTGTTGACATCTTTGTACCACTTAAGTCAAAAAGACATAAAAAGAGCTAGAAAGCGAAAGAAATGTCAAGTGAGGATCTCTAACAAATTACTCAGCAAAGCAATTATACCACTGTTACAGACCACTGTAACTCCCCTCTCCCAAAATGCTAGAACAAAACTGGTAAGTAAAAGCATAGGGTCTCACCTGGAAACAACTCAGCTTAACAGGCATGTACACAAAGCTGCTTTCACTGTTAGAAAATATTGACAAGTTTAAAAAGTCTTTTAGAATTTCTTGGATTAGAGTTGAAGAATGCAATTATAATAAAATCAGGTTTTCCTGATACAACTGACAAAAAAATAGCTCTTTACGGAGTCAAAACAGATGCAGCATTTTGACTACTTTTTTTGCAGCACTTGGGATATTAGCACTCATCCTTAAGATCAGTCTGGTACAGGGCTGCAAAACCAGAGATCACCACAATTACCATGCTATATAGCACAAATTTATTTTAGTTTTCTTTCACAGATGCCCAGTTATCAGCACAAAGTGGACTGCACCTTTTTGGATTATTTATTATAGTAAAAAACCTATTGGATTAATTATCCTAATGGTAAGTATAAACAAACCATAAAACTTGGCTTGGCAAAAGTTTATGAGAAACTGTGAACTGCACCTGTATAAAAGACACTGCTCCCAACAATATGACACTACACAATCATTACATCAGCCTGAAAATACCAAACAGAAAAAATTAATTCAGCCTAACCTGATCAGGGAAAAACAATGAGAAATTAAATTTCCTACTTTGGACCTTGAAAATATATTCAGATTGTCTAAAAAAAAATGAGACTTAGCTGAAGTTGAGACACTGTCTTCTGCTTCTGAGCCATCAGACTTAAAGAAAAGCTTTCTATACAACTCTCAACAGTGAGACTTCTTGTGCCTCAGTTTCCCTGCTGTGAAAGAAGGAAAATGATAGCAGCCTGTTTCCCTGGTGGGAAGGAAACCCTGAGAGGTCTCAACTGTATGTAGAGACTGATGTAGACAGAGAAAACTTGGAAGTTTACAGCTTGGCAATCACTCCTTGAAATGTTCAACCTTGGACATCAAGGACACCAAAGCTTCCAGCAAGTGCCCAGGTACAGGCAGAGGGCCACGAGGCTGTGCTGAGTCTCAAGGGCAGACAGAGCTTGCAGGTCACTTGACTGAGTTGTAGCTGCACGGGGAGAGCTCTGCATCTATACTGAAAGCCAGCACCTGCATCTCTCTGTCCCTCAGGCAGTCTTCAAGGTAAATTTTAATTAAAGGTGTGGATAACAACAAGGAACGCTGCTGCTGAAAAATGCTTGTGACCTCTTAGTCAGAGTATATGTTATTTCAGGATGAGCATGACATGACACAATTTCAAAAGCATGGGCAGATCCGGCTTCTTGACCTCATGAAAAAAAAAAAAAGGTATAGCACCTATGACCAAAATACACCCCACATCCTTTCCCTAAGTACTACCAACTAGCCACATCACGAGGCAAGCCACATCCTTTTATGCCGAGATACAGGCGATGGTCAGATGCCACACAGGAAGAATGTCTGTCTGTGACAGCACCACAGTCCAAGCTGTCTACACCTGCCCTCCAATGGCAGGGCTACAAAGTGCTGCTGAGCTCTGCTTCGTCCTGTGCAGAAGAAAACATGCGTGACAAAACAAAAAAGAAAATGAAGCGCTCCGAGAAGTATTGAGGGTAAAAACACAATACAGTGTGAAAAACGGTGTTTACAAAATGAATGGCTGCCATGTGTTTTCCTTTGAATATACAGAATGATAAACACAAGTGTCAAGGGTTAGGGCTGGACCAGCCACTAGACAATTGCCAGACTCTCTCTATTAACCGCTCTTCCTTCCCAAAGAGGAAGGGAAGAAAAATAAGGGGAGAGACTTATGGACTGGAAAAGTAAACTAAACTGCTTTAATGAAAATAATGACATTAAGATGAAATATATACAAATACATAAAAAGCCAGTATCAAACCCAAACCCCCTCAACAACATCACGACTGATGCTGTGAATCAGGCACTGGGGTTGTCCCAGGCTGGACTTTGCAGCAGACAGTAACCAGATTCAGGGCTTGGATTCCAGAACTGGGTTCAGGACTGCATGAATTGGGACAGAGTCCTCCTTGGATACCAGCCACTGGAGAAGAGAGCCTGACCCTCCTGATCCCTCAGCTTTATACTGAATGTCACATATATGGGATGGAATACCTCGCTGGTCAGTTTAGGGTCACCTGACCTGGCCACTCCTCCCTGGTGCCGCCTTTTACTTTCTGCACCCCCAATGTGGTACACAAGATTTAGCAGTTGACCTTGGTCTGCGCATAAGTAAGTATAAGCAAGAGACTTTCTGCACACCAGTCCTTGGGAGTAATTCTAAACATTGACTGTTATCACTGCCAGAAGCAGATGCTGTCTGCACAACATGCTCTTGACTTCAGACAGTGCAGTCAGTTAGAAGAGACTGAGCTGAAAAGTAAAATCACCGAAGACAATTAGTTCTGTTCTAACTCAAACAAGGACAGCAAGCATTTTAAAATTTAGATCTGAATAGTCTGAGATACAGTTACTGCAAAATACATCGCTTACATTGGTTTTACAGAGATGAGGGCATGAAGCAGCCAGCCTGGAGGTTTTGCTCCCCATGAGTGGTGTTGGGCATGGGCAGGGTGAGAGACAAATCCACAGCTATGGAGCAGAAGACTCCAGAGCCAGATATGAGAAAGAAGGAATATGAAAACTTGCAGCTGGGATCATTAACAGCAGACTTGTTTCTGATTAGGTATGAGGAGCACATTATGTTCTACCTGGACCACTTGGCAATTCTAAATAGAACTGAAGACACTGAGACATGCATGGCAAAATCGTCTAAAAGCCTTATTTGTACAATAGAACCAAACCTAAATCTTAATCAAACAAAAAAACAGAGCAGTTACTGAAGAACTCATGTGGCAGTGAATTTTAGCTAGAGCTGGTGACTCCTGGGTAGAAATAGGTTAAAAAGTCAGCCCAGTGACTGCTGCAACAAGAATGCTGTAGAATTGCTGTCACAAACCAGTGGCATAGTAAACAGCGTGAAATCCGTCTCTTAAAGACCAACTTGTACCTTCTAATTTTCAGATCTCTGCATGAACAGAAGTCTCTTCCAGTACTTGTAGCAGTGGCCACAAAAACGACTGGCAAAACAAACACAAGCATTCCTCAGAATGAGTGAGTGCCCCTCTTTGAAATGCATGTGTCTCATGATTTGGAGTGCACCCTGTGTTAAAAGCTGTCAAGTGGAAGACACCAGCAACTTGGGCTCAGTTGTTCTGACCTGAGTAAAAGTTATCATGGTTCCTGTGTGAGGAAAATACTTCAGTGGACACTTTGCCCAGCTGATTTGCCCATAGCATATCCCCTCCCTGCCTTGAGGGGGGATAAAGAACTCAAACCTCATCTGACAGAGGGCTTTGCTTCAGTGGTGCTGAGCAGTGGGGTCTCCGCTAGCTGGTGCACCAGCTACCAGCACTTTCTCTTGCCTTCATGCAGTGTCACGCCAAGGATGTTCTTACAACACACAAAGGGATGTTAAACTCTTTTGAAGGCTTCAAGATGAAGAAAAAACTGTCAGTGTGAGATTATCCATGTAAGGTGAAAAATGCAGACTTTAAAGCACTAAGGAGACACTTTAACAGCAGAGAATGTTAGGAACTTAGCACTAGGAAAGTGTCTCCCTACTTTTCACTACCTTTCTCATCCTTTCTCAAAGTCTTCTTAGGACTAAGGAATATATGTAAGTTTATATACATACAAACATGTGCCCATATATGCATGAATATACACACACAAAATGTGAACTACCACCTACTGCTGCATAAAAAATTACTGATTTTTTTTTAATATATATGTCTACATTTGAAGAGTACATTTGGCTCTAGTACACATGGATTAAACAGAGATGGGAAGCTGAAGAGGCAGTAAGAAGTACAAGTGAGTCAGTGTAAAAGAATACAAACTGCTTGGCTCTTCATCTGCAGTTATAAGTACAAGTGCCCCATAAAAGTACCCTTTCATTTTTCTTTTGCATTCATGTACATGGGAGGGAGTTAAAAAAAAAAAAAAAAAAAAAAAAAATCAGTATTTGCTTGGAACTTCAGAAATGGATTCACATGCAATTACAGTGCCTGTTCAAGAGGATACAAAATTTATGAATTTATTCTTGAAGTCATCTCTTCAGATATTAAACTGCTTTATAAGGACCAAAACAGACTAGAACAGTAAATTAAATGTTCAGTGACAAACGTGGAAAAAAAAAAACAACCCAGAAATAAATGGGGTATCTGTCTTACAAACAGAACTACTCTATATTCAGCCCTGTAAGTGGTTTCATTTAAAATATTTTAGGAATCTTTAATTGGACAGATGAAAGAAAAGCTTTATATCTATTTCATATATAGCTATACATAATAAACTATACAGGTAAGACAGATAATAGGTATATGAGATAGATCTATGTATCTATCTTGTGTGTGTGTATATGTATGGAAAAAAAGCGCAAAGTTGTCTTAATTAGAACAATTGATACTGCAAGATAACATAGAATCATAGAATCATGAGGGTTGGAAAGGACCCCTAGGTTCATCAAGTCCAACCTTCATTCTAACATCCCTCTATCCATCAGACCAGAGCCTCAAGTGCTACATCTACTATTTTTTTAAACACCTCCAGGCGTGATGGCTCCACTACCTCCCTGGGCAGCCTGGTCCAGTGCCTCATCACTCTCTCAGTGAGGAATTTCTTCCTAATATCCAATCTAAACCTCCCCTGATGCAACTTGAGGCCATTTCCTCTCATTTTATCATTAGTAATTTGGGAGAAGAGACCAACACCAGCCTCGCTACAACCTCCTTGTAGGTAGTTGTAGAGAGCAATAAGGTCTCCTCTCAGTCTCCTCTTCTCTAGACTAAGCAACCCCAGTTCCCTCAGCCTCTCCTCATATGACACGCTTTCCAGACCCCTCACCAGCTTTGTTGCCCTTCTCTGGACCCGCTCCAGAGAATTCCAATATTCCAATCAAAATTTAAGTGAAATACATATAAGTGACATAGCAACAGTCTAAAGGCTGGTTTACAAATCCCACTGAAAGGCTTATAAATTGTGACACTTTGACAGCTGTTGGAAGTACAAGTCAGAAAAAAGACTGAAGGTGTCAAGGTGAAAGATGTAATGTTGCTTGATGCATGTTTCTTGCATGAAACAGTCCTGACCACTCACTCCCATTTATGAGAGAAAAGTGGAAATTACAATGGGGAAATATTTATTGCAATTAAATTTATTCCATTATTCAGAAAGAACTCTTCTCTACAACACTTACTAATGCTTTGTCAGGAAAAATTTAGATGCCTGCCATGACATGGTTTCTGATTTTTCACTGTCTTCA
Source organism: Ceryle rudis (assembly GCA_033439905.1). NCBI lineage: Eukaryota > Metazoa > Chordata > Aves > Coraciiformes > Cerylidae > Ceryle > Ceryle rudis. The sequence goes on from JAAGNO010031340.1 coordinate 23,206, forward strand.
TGTCATCTCTTTGCTGTAAATTACAGCAATTCAATCTCTGTCCTTCATCTCTACACTGTTCCTGAACTCGCTTCCATCTGGATTATTAAAAAGTCCAAATATAACGCAAATCAGAACTATTATCTTTCTGCATTATTCACTCAATTTGGTTCCCATTTATTTTCAGGGTTCTCCTTGAAACGACTTGCTACCTGCCCCAAGTTTAAGATTTTGTTTATTATTTGTAAAAGGTGCATTATCATCGTGTAAGAAGTAGAAACAAAGTATGAAGCGATGGAAGACTAGGGAGCACAAACAGAATTTGAACACAGATCTTAGTTTTATGAAGAAAGGCTTCTTAGAGAGTTGTTTGAATTCAGCTGCAAGGACTTAACATTGTACTCTGTTCTCACACTGCTGTCTAATACACTCAAGAGAATGATATGAAAAGGCTTTTACAGCACCAGACCACTCAGTTACACAGTCACAACCCGTATTTGGCTCAAAATTGGCCTATGTACACTGGATATTAAGGGGTAAAGACAAGCATGGTATTTTCCCATCCACTGCTGTCTTGCAAAGGAGACCTCTGTGCTCCATCTTAACAGCAGCATATTAATGAATCTGTCAAAGGGTAGATATTAAACAAATTTTCTCTTAGATCACATTAAGAAAGTAATTGCCAGCAGAAAAAATATTCTTACTGTAATAATGGTGCACAGCCAATGCCTATTATGAACAAAGACATTTCAAAACCTCCAACAGTTATGTCAGCTGAGCATCTGCTGCAGTACCCCAGACTGCACATGAAGCATCTTAAGAGCACAGTATTTACCATTTACCTGTCAAAAAGTATGTATTCAAGCGTTTTTGTCATAAACACAGCAATACTTCTCACTGAAGAAAAGATGAAGGCATCAAAAGCACAACAGCTATATTAATAATAAGGTTTTCTGTAGAAAGTTAAAAATAAATGAGTAGAAAGCTGATGTTTTCAACCACTGTAGGTGCACGTTCACTTAAAACAGGCAGTGACTTTCCACACTGAGATCTTTTAGACAGATTTTTGGCATCTTTGGTAAGATGATAATAACAAATTGAAGGGTAGGAAGCCACTCTTACCTTCCATCTGCATAGTCTGCATCTGCACCTCCCCACCAAACATCAGAATCATCATCTTCAGCATCAGCTGAATCAAGATTGTCACTTTCCTCGGCTAATGGGCAGCAAACAAACTCCACTCCACGAAACTTGTCGATTCCACAGGGCAGCAGCATGCCATAGTCGTGCAGATTCATACTCTTCTCACTACAAGACTACAGAAAATAAAAACAAAATGGCAACAATATTGTCATGGAGGAAACTAGAAAAAATGTCACAGACCTCAAGAAAAGATAAGGGCCTGCATAGTGCCTTAGGAGGTTGAAGCTGGTGAACTGCATCATCTCTGAATTTTGAAACATGAGTTGTCATGTGTGCATTCACTACCCACGCTGTAGGTATATCCCTGCCTATGTCCACATGACCACAGTAAGCAACAAGTTCTCCCTTCCTCTGCCTTTCAGTCCTTCTCAGGATAGAAAGAATTGTCTCCTCCCATATAGGTGATGAATCCAAATCTTCTTGCCTAAAATCCTCACAGGCTCTGCCTCATTAACAGAATTCTTGAAGGTAGAACAATAATTTGATGTATTAATCCTGATACCAATGTATTAGTGCTATTAAAGAGTTCACTGCAAGACAGATTAACATTTAAAATACCTGTTACACTGGAAACGCACTATATCTGGTCTGACACCTCTGCCAGCACAGTACCTTCTAGCCTTGTTTGTAAACAGTCAGTTTTGCATAATTATACCTTAAAGATATAGTGATATAGGACAGGTGAAAAAAAGAATAGTTCAATGGTGCACAGTGATGATGTTCTCGACTATGCCATTAAAGTTTGCAAGTAGTTAACACAGACTAGAATTTGCCTGCATGAAGGTTGGTGCCTTGAACATTTCACTCAAGCATGATCCAAGCAAGAACTGAAAATCTGAAGAGCTGCCAAGTACATTTCAACTTTGATCTCCAGAAAGTGGATAACATACAAACCAAGAGGTTCCAAACAAAACAGCAGCCAGGAATCTTCTCGAAACTCATCTCGGTGTTTATTCCTACAACCTCTCTACATAAGGACAAAAGTGTCCAAAACACATTAGCAATCATAACATGAGGTTTATTTGTTTTCAGTAAAGCACTGACAGCTCTGTGCTTCAGTGCAAAATGTCTTTGTCTAGTCCTGCATCTTATCAGCTCTCCTACCCTTTTATGCTGAATTTCACGTACTGCATCCTTTGAGGCTGGTTTGATCTCTGTGAAGCACCTGGCAAACCAACATCCATACCAAGGACAACGATAAAGTCAAAACCTAGATCACTGTGATCTAGTTGCAGAGCAGCACCAACACCGGGAGTGGGAGGAGGCAGAAAATATGGTGGGTGCATGAGTGGATGTGATGAAACAAAACAGTGCTATGAAATAAGATCAATGTTCAAAGGTCAACGTTAAGTATACAATAGCTGACTCCGATGTGCTCAGTAGTCACTCATTTCCTACCTTATAAAGCAGAACAAAAAGACATTCACTCAAACATTCTTATAGTAGTGCTTGTCTTCCATGTTGCTACTGTATTTAAACTCAAGCTCAGAAGAGTGATACAGCTGTAAAGAAGGAAGGCAGGATTTTTAAGACAGAAGAATATACCTCTTTAGCAACAGTATGCCAGTGCAGGTGAGTTTCACACACATCCATCCTTTCCTGATGAAGGAATTTGCACTTGTCTGGTACCAGAAGGGCATCACTCACGAACTCGCCCACTGAAAGTAAAAAGAAAATAAGACCAAAATGTTAATTTTGCTTCCAGTACCTCATCCTGTTAAACCTTTAGTGAACGAGTGGGAGGGTCAATCTGCAGAGAAAGGAACTGAGAATGGCATTTCCATTATCACCTTCTACAAACTTCCCATTTGAAAGTAGCCCCTGCCTTTGACCTCAGATATGTATTAGATCATTAAAACTTTAGTGTAATATGCTAACTTTCATATATCCAGTGTGAAACTTGCAGGACCCATCAAAGGTGTGTGTGAGATTCTGCATTAAGTCAGGAATTGGTGGATCCAGCTCCTGGAAAGGGAGTGCAGGGATGGGGAGAGACAATTACATTTTGCTTCTGAGTAGCGGTAGGAAGAGGGCCTGAAGGGTTTTGAAATACTTTGTTGTTCCACACAAAACAAATCTGACACCAACACATTGTTCCAACCATTTCAAGAATATTTCTACTGAATCACAGCACTAGGAGCAACACAGTTCACTTAAGTTACTTTTGTTGATGCAGCCTCTTTATTGCCACCTCATTTCATCAGCCAGAGTAATTCAGGTTAGCCCAGAAGGTTGATGAGCAAGTGGAGCTCATCAGCCAGGGAACAAGATGATTCATGGATCACCTGAGTATCTGGGCAGATTGAAGTGGGGAAAAAAGGCTCCCTACCAAGGACATAACTGACCAATGAGATTGCGCTGTCTTTAGCAGTATAACAAAAAAATTACATGCTATTGAAATGAAGAATGCTCATAGCTTTACTACTGACAAATAAGAAGAAACTCAGCTGATAAGTATATAATTTATTAGAATAAAATCACTGCAGTTCTGTACAATTCTGGCGTTGTAACTAAATAACCCCCAAACCCCTCAAAGATATTTTTTAGAGGAAAAATTAGAGTACTTTTGAGACATCAATACACTGAACAGACACTGGATTGAGAAAGCACATGACTTCAGGTAGCATAAATCATCAGTTCCCTGAAGAACATTTGGCCCGATGGCTGCATGGATGTAATATCAGGTTAATTAATCTAAATGAGATGACTGCAAGTTTACTGTTCAGTAGAGGGTCATTCAAGGGAGCTATGAAGTGGCCCTTGATGCTTACAATTAAAAGTCAGCTTTAAAAATAATCAACACTTAATACATTAGGAGAAAGCAGAGTTCAGCAAATAGATGTATGCATCTTTAATAATCACTAAGATGTGTGTTTCACATGAAATTCCCTGATATATTTCAGTTCTTTTTGAGCTGTAGCCTTTAAAAGTCAATTAGTTTACTAAAAAAAAAAAAAACCAGGAAAGAAAAAGATTTTGTTATCTTTATCCTCCAGTGACGTACTCTAATGCCTGCAAATTATTAATAGAAATGCCTTCTAGAGGTATCCAAAATAAATTTGCAAAAGTAATGAGTTGAAACACTTTCTGGTGCCCAAAGTACAAAATCTGCAGCTTCTGTTAACAAAGTCTCAGCTCCCAGTGGTATCACCCCAAAATCTTGCACTGAAATTTGAATAAATTTGCACCTGGTTTTCAGCTGTATTTGCCTTTGTAGGGAACCACCCTGCACATGTCCAAAGCCACTCAATACATAAGTAACTGGTAATTGTTAATGCTTCAATTTAGTCAGGTACCTGAGCACTAAGCAAGCACATGGGTATTTTGCTGAAGATTCACAAGGACGTTGACTTCATTCTCTTAAGACATACGTTTTCACACAGAATGGCAGTTATACTTTTCTGGCTGGTCAAGCATGCAAAACATTCAGAACAGACTTTACAGCAAACATTTCTATTAAATATAAATATCCTGGAGTGCATTTTACTCCAGAAAACTAGATCTGATTTCAGAAGTTATGAACACAAGCGTGTGTGTGAGCTTGTGTCATCTATCTGACATGCTGACACGCACAGGCACACAAGTCCAAATGAGCTCCATTCACCTCAGCACCCTGTAATATCATCAGAATGTTGTGTGCACCAAGTTAGAAGGTAAGTAATGGTATAGCTCATTGCTGAAAAAAATAAGCCTACATCATTTCAGCAAAAGTAATGAACACAGATGTACCACTGAGTTGGAAAGCTGTATGTCCAAAGCTCTGGGCAATGCAGCCTGGGCTGTAGTGTCATTAACAGTGAGTAATTAGGGTGGCTTTTTTCAGTAATAATTTTCCGAGTGTCTGATTATATTAACCAACTCATTTCAATACACAAAAGAAATGCCAGACATTTGGATATAATTAAAAGTATGATATTAGATTTGACTGTCATACACAAAACGTTCATCTCTTTATAAAATCGCATTCCTTGACAATAAGGTAACAGCATCCTGATGGTAACCCAAACTCTCATTTCAAATCAGGCAACCAATCGCTGAATTTCACAGAAATAAGCAATCCACTAGAACACGCTCCCCTCAAGTTTTCGTAAGGAAAGAAGGCGCTGGAGAGAAGGGTGATTGTTTAACATAACACATCTTCGTTATGTAGAATTATAACATATTATTTAGGGCTGCAAAAATCTGAGCAGTAGTAATTACTTGCAACTTTGCACGTGATTCATATTGCCTTCAATTCTATTTTTTATGACAAATAAAAATGATTTCTGCCCATTTTTTATAAACACACAAAGCTCATGCCCTGGAAACTTTTTTCATTCCTTTTGTTATTATTATCGCTGAAGTTTCAATGCAAAGGTTTGAACTTTTACTCTGTTTTTGTTGTTTTAAACAAATTAATACTCAAGTGGCAGTTTGATGAACTAAAGTGAATTCACTTGACAACTGCAATGTTTATTTTGCCTGGGCTAGTCTAACAGAAACACAAATCCATCAGAAAAAAAGCACTTTAAACACTTTTGACTTGCAGACAAGCTTCTACCTGTATCACTCCTGCACGCATTTAAGTACTGCTGAAGCATAAGACTTTCGGGATGCTTTGCTTTTTTGAACAAATAATCCATAGGCTACACAGGGGAAACAAGAATGTGTGAAGGGAAAGCAATCCTGTGCCTTCTAAGAGAGGGGGCAACATGCAGCGCTCTAAAAATAAGAAAAAATTGCAATACTCCTGCTTGCCAGTACAAGCCACATGCTGAGATAGCTGTGCATTAGTACATTTTTTTGATTGATGCAGCATCTCAGCCCAGCACTGGTTGTTAACTTCCAGCACTGTCAGGTGCTGGAAATGCACCACGTAATTCAACTCCAGTATTATTTTTTGCCTCCAGTACAGTGACACACTGACTTGCACTGCACTGGGCTGTCCTCAACATCTTGCCTGCGAGGCTCAAGTTGGATGAGCATTTCCCCATGTAGCAGCACTGCCTTAAAAGCCTCTCTGACCTGTGCTGTCCCCCTGTTCTTACCAGCACCTTACCTCCCTGTCCCCTGCTGCCTACCCAGCTGCCAGTTAGCCATGGTTAAACCACAGCCACATCACAGACAGAAGAGAATGCAAAATTTGTACCAAGAAGAGTTGGTGTTATTACCACCACTGGCACTGCCTCTCAGGCTGATATTTATCACTTTTTCCTGGACTGTTCTGCCTTCCACAGCTTCTCCTGTATTTTGATTACTGCTGTACATCTGTGCTCTGCTGAGGTATTCTAATAATAAACCACAATGTCACAATTTGTCTTTTGGTGAGCTCATAAATCACCAAACTCCCTCAACTGATCTGACATGCAAGTACAACAGCTACGTGTTTTCCAGTAGCTGCTTACCCACTGTTGCAGGGAAGAGCTGGAAAAAAACAGATCCCTCCAGCTTGTGGGTTTCTGACCTATCTGGAGAAAACAGCCCGCAAGGGGAATTTTGGGTAGAGATCATGTTAACCATGTTAAGAAACACCACCCTGTGCCCGCCATTCATTTAGCCAAAGGCTGACAATCCACGGCTTGTCCTTTTGAAAAGTATGTTGCTTCATACCTACGTCTTTCAGCTGCACATCACAGTAACACAAATTGTGTCAACATAGTAAGTCACAGTTTATTTTTCATTTTACAGATCTCTTTTTATAATTTTTTTTTCTCCTTTCCTGATGTCAGAAGTCCCTTTCCTAATGCCCAATTCTCCATTTTGTTTGTAGCAGACTTCTTCATCTTGCCCCATCCTGGTGTATCACAACGGGGTAGTGGTTAGCATTTTCCAGACAGTTTTGCTGGAAGTTGTGATGCTGTTTTTTACTATTAAAATTTTTTACTTCAGTCAAGCACATCCTAGTCTCTAAAATATACTCTTGGAACAAAACCAGATTTTGTGCTGTAAGACCAGAAGTTCTGGTTCAGAAATTTAATTTTTCAACACATAGAAGTCTAAGAAGAGCATTAAGAATCAACCTCCAATAAAAGATTAGGATGATAGGGAAGGCAATTGATCACACATTCTTTTAAATCTTCTCTAGAAAGAAAAAGGCTCAGCAAGCAGGCACACTTGTAAGAAGACTGTCCTATCTGTTTAATGGCAGGTATGATATCAGGACAAAGTAATTCAAAATAAAAATACTATACCCTGTGTGAGACTGTCCTGATCAGCAGTTTTTTTATTCACTGCATAAACCACATGGGATGTGAGGATCCATCCAACATTGCAGAGAAAGAGAACAAATGTAAAATGATAAAGGTAATAAAAAAAAAATCTGTGACAAAACCAAATACCTGCTAGCATATGGCTGCAGATGGTTAGGATCCCAACCAAAAAATAAGCACATTCAAATTATGTTCAGAAGAGTACTTTCAAACAAAGCCTGTGCTAAATTTTGCATGAGGTGGCAGCACACATGCTGAGGCTCTAGGACTCAAGGCTTCATTTTCTGTGCCACTGATGAGAAGAACAAGGGCCTTGCTAAAATGAATTTACAAGCTCAAGTGCTTGCAATGTACCTACTTGAGAATATCCAGAGAAACGTGTCTTTTCTCTTTGACTTCTCATAGATTATCCTGAGCCATCACATGCTTGGCACGGCACAGCAATGAGCAGATCAACTCTGCACCTTTCCCTGTCCTGCTGCCATGGGGCTTTGCTCTGCCCTGCATCCCCTGTGCAACACCTCTGCCAGCTCTCATGCCTTCCCAGGCAGCACTTATTTGTTACATATTATATTATGTACACATTCTTATATTTATTTAATCAGCCATACAATTTCAGGTGGTTTTGTTAAGGGTAAAATTTATATACATCTTTATGTGTGATGCTTGCTCTTATTTGTGATGTTGGTAATTAAAAGTTAGCTGCAGCCTGCATCAGAATGCAAGCCAAATACATTGGCCTCGAGTGCAGAGAAACAACACTTCACTGAAGATGCTTTTTCATCTCTTCAGAAGGTCAGAAACACAGAAGATGCAAATAGATAGTTTAAAAATGCTTTTCATTTTTCAGTAAAATGATGCAGTAAGCACAATTATCTAGTGACATACTCCACCAGTCACGGAGGCTGTGCCTGTCAAAACCTGGTTGGTGCCCTGCTCAGCCCCCAGGGATTGATGTCCACCCTGGCCCACTGGGTGGCTCTCCTCTCAACTTGGGCATGAGACATGTCAAGCCAGACTGTTAAAAATGTTCAGTCTAGTTTAATGGATTTTAACAGCCTATAGTATACCAGCTTGCAAGCAGGGACACCAGTGGGGAGGTGGAAACCCCAGTGCTGCATTTAAACCCTGCCAGCCTTAAAGGCTCAAAGCCACCTCCTTCTACTCCATGCCAAATCCCAGAGTTAGAGGCCTCTCCCTAAATCCCATCCATCAGCCAACAGAAAGGCAGTGTGGTGCAGATGAAACAAAACGTCTGTGTCCCAGCAGCTTGGATGAGTAACAGGCTTAACTCCTACCCATAAAACTGGCTCCAAAACAGCTCAGTGAGAAAACTGTTCCTACTCTACCATTTTACCTGTAACCTATGGCATGCATTTCCGCAGGAGGCCAATGGCACAGCAGATGGATAGCAACGCAGACCAAAATTTGAAGGGCAAGGGCAGAACTGACAGCATGACCTGCACAGCCACCTCTGGGATATGATGTGGGAGCAGCTACAGCTCTTCTGTCTTCCAGAGGCTCAGCCAAAACCAACACTGACCCCATTAACACATCTCTCTATTGCCTCCTTTGTCCTCATAATGTTTCAAGAAGTTATTTCCCATAACTATAGCTGCAGGGTTTTACTATTTTTCCAGCAAAGCCATCCACTATGTTTTAAGTAAGGCCAGTGGTTCTCCAAGAGACTACTGCTTTAGTATTTTTTCCTGCTTCAAAGAAGTTCTTGAATGCTTCTTTATTCCTGCTTTACACCAAACTTGTAAAGGTAAAGAGAGTACACCCACTAAAAAGCAGTGTGTTGTTCTGTTATTTAGCATACATAGCAACAAAAACACCCTTCATGCAAAAACTCTCAAGCAGACCACCTTCACTATTCACTACATTTATCCATTTATTAGGCTATAAAAGGCAATAATTTGGGATGATAAAAAACTCTCCTATTAGATCAAAAACTGACTGGTAATTCTAGTTGTATGGCATCTAGTTTCCTGATGCTCTTACGACAATTTTGAGCAATCACAACTAAGGTACTTTTCACATACACTGTGATGGCACACAACATACAACACAAGATGAAGGTAAAAGGAAATTCACTGCAATGAACTCATTGTTATGTAAATATCCACACATGCATCATAACAAGGAGCTCTAGCCTTGATATCATCATGTGTTCTACTGTGACTTCGGGCAAGTCAAAATACCTCACAGAAAATGTGGAGTTGAAGGGCTAAAATCTTTTAGGTCCAATCCATCAAAACCCATTTGTCCAGTTGAAGATAATGAACCATATACTAATAAAAGTACCTGTAAGTAATTAATGGTATTTATTATTGCTTCATTTTCATAAGGTAACATACATAAAAAAAAAAAAAAGAAAAAGAATTATTCCCAAACCTTCTTCCACCTTCCTTTGTAACTCTTTGATCATAGACATAAACGGAATTTCTACTCACTTTGCTACCTTTCTGCCTGACTGCATTTTTCTGATAAAATTGTCTTACTTTCCAGAGAGAATGCAAGGGTCATTCAGTTTTGATGCATTATGCCAGTAACAGAAACATCTGTTTACATGCAAGAAGATTCAGATACACATCTGCACACACGTTGCCATCTTTATAGACCACGCATATAAGCATATCTTAAAAGTCTGCAGCACCTCAATGGTTTAAGTATTAAGTTCATTTACTTCTCTCCCTTTTTCTACTTGTCTCCCCATCTTCTTATTGCTTACTAATGCAATATAACAGAACTGTGCTGAAGCCCATTACCCCAGCATCATGAGTTATGTCACATGTTGGGACATCCTTCCCTGTCTTCACATAAGGCCCACAAAATCAAAAAACACCCTCACAGACTTTGTTATCAGTGTGACCAGCAGCACAGGTCACCTCAAAATGCTATCTGTTTACTTTCTCTGGACACCAACCACTCACACAAGCTAACTTCCTTGCCCTGCACCACAAATCAAAATGCTGCCTCTCTAAAATGTTTACTGAGAAACAGGCACAAAAGCAAGCTGAAAAATCCAGCTCAGGAAGTTGAGAAATTTCAGGACTGAGTCGCTCTCCCTTCCAATTCCTTGGGGCAGTGGTTATATCTGCAATGCTTCTGCCACAAATGAGAGCGTATTTGTTGCAGACACAGACCACTCTCTCCCAGCTACATCATCCTGCCTAATCTCTTGAAAATAGTGAGTTCGGAAACAGCAGGAATAATAAGCTCTAGAAATGTCACTCTGGATAACTTGATTCCATCCTGCATCAGTTACAGAGCTCCTATGTAATGCTGCCCTTCTTCTCCCATACCGTGCTCAATTGCTTATTATTTCCTTACTGCTTATTACCCTTAACACAACACTTCTCTTTTCTCTGCAGCCCCAACAGATTTTTCCAGATCCACTTTTTACTTTTCACTCCACCATTGCACTCCATCATGGATTAAAACTAGAGAGAGGTTGATTCAGGTTAGACATTAGGAAGAATTTCCTCACCATGAAGGTGCTGAGACACCAGAACAGATTGCCCAGAGAGGTGGTTGAAGCCCCATCCTTGGAGGTTTTTAAGACCAGGCTGGATGGGGCTCTGAGCAACCTGAT
>JAAGNO010031340.1:36380-62792 GCA_033439905.1 Ceryle rudis
AGTACTGTGTCCAGTTTTGGGCACCACAGTACAAGAAGGACATTGAGGTGCTGGAGCGGGTCCAGAGAAGGGCAACGAAGCTGGTGAGGGGTCTGGAAAGCGTGCCTCATGAGGAGAGGCTGAGGGAACTGGAGTTGTTTAGAGAAGAGAAGACTGAGAGGAGACCTTATTGCTCACTACAGCTACCTAAAAGGAGGTTGTAGTCAGGCTGGTGTTGGCTGGAGGTGGACGGTGAACTGGTTGAAGGATAGAAGTCAGAGAGTTGTGGTCAGTGGGACAGAGTCTAGTTGGAGGCCTGTATCTAGAGGAGTCCCTCAAGGGTCGGTACTGGGACCAGTACTATTCGATATATTCATCAACAACCTGGATGAGGGAACAGAGTGCACAGTCAGCAAGTTTGCTGATGACACAAAACCAGGATGAGTGGCTGACACACAGGAAGGCTGTGCTGTCATCCAGAGAGACCACAACAGGCTGGAGAGGTGGGCGGGGGGAAATTTAATGAAACATAACAAGGGCAAGTGTAGAGTCTTGCAGCTGGGCAAGAACAACCCCAGGTACCAGTACAGGTTGGGGACTGACCTGTTGGAAAACAGCATAGTGGAAAGGAACCTGGGGGTCCTGGTGGACAGCAGGATGACCATGAGCCAGCAATGTGCCCTTGTGGCCAGAAAGGCCAATGGCATCCTGGGGTGTATTAGAAGGGGTGAGGTTGGTAGGTTGAGAAGTTCTCCTCCCCTCTACTCTGTCCCAGTGAGGCCACATCTGCAATATTGTGTTCAGTTCTGAGCCCCTCAGTTCAAGAAGGACAGGAAACTGCTTGAAAGAGTGCAGCGCAGAACCACAAAGATGATCAAGGGAGTGGAGCATCTCTGTTATGAGGAAAGGCTGAGAGAGCTGGGTCTCTTTAGCCTGGAGGAGACTGAGGGGGGACCTCATTAATGTCTATAAATATGTCAAGGGTGAGTGTAAGGAGGATGGAGCCAGGCTCTGCTGAGTGATGTCCAGTGATGGGACAAAGGGCAATGAGTGCAAGCTGGAACACAGGAGGTTCCATGTAAACATAAGGAGAAACTTTTTCACGGTGAGGGTGACCAAACACTGGAACAGGCTGCCCAGGGAGGGTGTGGAGTCTCCTTCTCTGGAGACATTCAAAACCCACCTGGACACATTCCTGTGTGACCTGGTCTAGGTGATCCTGCTCTGGCAGGGGGGTTGGACTCGATGATCTTCCAAGGTCCCTTCCAACCCCAAACATTCTGTGATTCCTTGTAGACATGAAACAAGTCAGGATTAACATGCAACATCACGTTCTGTTGAGACGTGAATCCTGTCCTTAAGGATTAATATAAACAGTATGTTACATGCAAATACTGGGGGCAGTATGGTAAAATACTATTTGGTATTTGCACAGACTTTATGCTCAGAAACACTGCCTAGTGTCTAAGTCTAATCCACACTATAAGAACAAGGAATCTTTTTTTTTATTATTCAAATACCTTTTATCAGATCAACGAATAATAAAAATTGAGCGAGTAAATGGATTTTAGAGTAAGATAAGCAACAGTAAGGAAGACATTAAACTGAACAGGAACAGTAAATATATCATATGGTAGGCCTACAGCAAGGATGAACAAATTAGATTGAATAAATCAAGACTAATGACTGGGATAGCAAAATTTTTAATGCATCTGAAAAGGTTTATAAAAGATTGTTCTTTAAAATAAATCCTTTGCAGATTTTTGGCCTTAATCAAAAGTGTATAGCTGAACCATCTCTGAAAAAAATTTCAGGGGAAAGCATCTGCCCCAAGTAAGACAACACATGAATGCCATTAAAGAAATCAAAGTCAGCATATCGTGTATTTTTACGTACGTTGGACAATAGGTCACTAAAATGAGCTGAAATGCTTCTTACGACTTCCCAGAGAGAAAAGAGTAAGCTGGCCAAAGTGTTTCACCTAGACAGCGCCCAAAAGACCCCCAATCCCATTAGGATGGAGTTACACGTGACACCAGGAAGGAGGCAGCTTTAAAGGCTAGGTTAGTAATCAGGAATGAAAAAAGCAGCAGATGAGTAACTGATGTTACTCTGGGCAATTCTTCCAATGTTGGCAGCAGAGCAGCATTCCAGCTCGCTCATCAGCTGTGGTGGTAAATAAAAATGGAGAATATACACAGGACAGTGCACCAGCGCCACACTTCCTGGTGGTTCCGCCTCTTCCCACACAAGTGCCTCTGCTTTAACTCCCCAGAAAGACTGTTCCATCTCTCAATGCTCCTGTTGAAGTCCAGCATAGGAGACACCTTGTCAATAAAAACATAACATAGAATCACAGAATGCTTTGGGTGGGAAGGGACCTTAAAGACCACTCTAGTTCCAACCCCCTACCATGAGCAGGGATATCTCCCACTGGACCACCTTGCTCAAGGCCCAATCCAATTTGTATTTGAACATATCCAGTGATGGGACATCCATCATTCCACGAGCAACCTCTTCCAGTGTCTCACCACCCTCAGAGTGAAGAACTTCCTTATTTCCAACCTAAAACTACCCTCTTCCAGTTTCAAACCATCGCCTCTCATCCTATCACTATGGGCCTTTGTAAGAAGTCCCTCCCCAGCTTTCTTGTAGGCCCCCTTCAAATACCGGAAGGCCACAATAAGGTCTCCCCAGAGCCTTCTCTTCTCCAGGATGAACAGCCTGAATTCTCTCAGCCTGTCCTCATAAGAGAGTAGCTCCAGCCCTCAACATACTCAGGTCAAGACTGACCAAACTGGTCAGGAGGTGCCTCCTTGCTTGCTTGCTTTTGAATTCAAATTGCTAACAAGAAAAATTTCACCTAAACAGAATGTAATTATTCACATATGACTTTTATACATATGGTCATTGTTAAAAGCTCTTTTCCTTAGATATGCTGCTTGGACTCCATTGCCTAACCAAGGCTTCAGAGCATGGCTACTGAAAGAGATTCAAGATGGGCCCCTCTCAGAGGGATCTGCTGGAATAGGGAAAGTGCTCAGGCACCTCCTGCAGCATGGCCATTCTCTCTTGGAAATCAGAACCTGTCACGTCAGAGGAGAGGGCCAAGTGAGCTGACATCCCAATTCAGCAAAACAAGCACTTTGCTTTAAGCAATACTTCATAAAAGATCAGTTTTGCAAAATGAGAAGCAACATCAATGAGTTCTTCAGTAAGTTTTCCCCAAAGGTGTTATTTTACCCCACTTCCTCCCCAGCTACAGCTGTCATGTGATAAGACAGAAATCTTGAGAGAACTGGTGTGGCACACAGGTCAAAATACAGTGAAGCCACCGTTCGTACTTTCTTCTGTGGTCAAGCAGTTGACAACAACAGGATTTTGGGGCAATGAGCAACCTCAGAGACACCTTACAAGCCATAGCGCAGGAAGAGAAGAGGGGGACAAACAGAAATAGGTAGCACTTCAAAGCACTCAGGAGGCTCAGAAAAGCATCCTCCCACTTCTCCAGTGCCCTTAAGTATACTAGCTGGCCTCAGCAGAGTGCATGGTATTTTAGAGTACATTTTTCTTAAGAGCTTTACCTCTGATAATGTACAAAAAACTACTGTAAATTGATTCTGTTTTAACAGACCAGATAACAGTAATTGTACACAGTGAATTGCTCATACATAATAAAAGTGGCATTAGAGTTTAACTTCAAATTACACCTTCCATTTTTATTAGACTTTAAAAGTTACTCTTGAAACACTCTTGACATCAAAAACATTTTGTAAATTATAAGGGCAGTTACATCACTGAAAACTGAAATAAAACTTTACAGCTGCCTATCATTTTCAAGAGTTTAACAAAAAGAAAAGGTATATGAGACTTCAGTATTACTCCTTTATGATATGCCAGATTAACTTGGGGGAGCATTGTTAGTTAATAAAGGAGAACAAATGCAGTACTAAACCGGTTCTGGGTAGGCTACAGAAAAAAAAAAGCTAGATTAAGATTCAATCAAGTTTCAATCTAAAAACCTTGTTTCCCACAGTAATTGAGAACAAAGTGACATATCAAAATATTTATCATTTACAGAACAGAGCAAAAGGACATGGAGAAGGGAAGTTTACACTGTAATTGGACTGAAGTTTGACCTTCCCCCCTCCAATGTGCAATAGGAAAAGAAACATGAAAGGTTTATCACTTCAGTGCTCTACAGCAATACAATGATGACTGATCTATACATGGTATGTTTTCTATTTTCAAAGTCAATCTACTGCTTGACAGTATAAAACCCAAAGACAACTACCAAAAACCAGTGTACCCAGTGTTTCATGGGCCACTGATGAGCCCAGGAGCTTGTGTGTTCTCAAAAAATTGTGAATACTGGTAACACTGGTTTAGATTGGCTTAGGCCAACCCAGGTCAATGTTGCTCACAAAAGAGTGTGGCTCCATGCTCTCCTCTTCCTCAGATGCACCCTCTAGCTTGGTCTTCTGCCATTTTTACCACACCTGTGACCATGCCACCAGCAAGATCAGAGACCTGGGTTTTGAGATACCCCTTACTGAAAGGCACTTTTGGGATTATTCATTTAGTTGGCTTGGTTTACATTTCACCAAAACCATTTGTCAGCTGATCTTTGTTGAACTGAGATGAGCTGCAAGAGGTAGGCTGGAGGACAGGCAGCAGAAAGACAAACAAACCCAGAACCTTCAACCTCTGAATGCTTCCTCCAACTCTACTCTGGCAAAGCATTCACAGATGGCTACTGCCCTCCCAGTGGCAGTGCAGGCATCATCAGATGGAAATCCTGCCCAAAAAGACTTCCATTCTTCCCACACTGAAGAAAAATTACGTAATTTAATTCAGTCTTAACCAGGTTATGAAACAGACATAATAAAAATGCCCTATACACAGGGAGCTGAATTTGAGGTTGAATAAAGAACTCATAAGGGATTTCGATGTAAAAAGGAAATATTCCTGAAGGTTGTTCTCCAAAAAGAAAACTAAATACACACACAAAAAAGGTCCATGGTACACAAAGGGAAGTTTTCCTACCTCATATTTAGTACAGACCAAGCAAACAAATCCCAGAAAATATGTCAAGAGCAACAGCTTCAGCTGTAGGATTATATGCATATTGTTGATCGTTTCTCATTTGTACTGTAAGGTGAAATATGGGCTTTCAGTCACAGGGCTGACACAAGACTGTAAATCAGTCCTTTTCCCAAAGGGTCTGTAATCTCTGCTGGGTGGGCTGGTTCCAAACAGCTGTAGTCACAGGGAGCTGTTCGAAAATAATCAATAATCTTGTAACAGATTAAGAACAGTCATGAGGGGAAGAGAGTCACTTGACAAAATAACAAATATTCAGAAATTGCATCCTTGGTTAAACTACAATAAAAAGGTATGAAAACATATCATATATAAGACCAACTCAGTGAAGAGAAAAACTAAAATAAAAAGCAGTCTCCTTCAAAGCATGGATAACCAGACTTCCTAAGAAGCAGACACTGCTGATGTATTCACCCTAGTACCTTCTGGAAAAAAGTAAGTAGAAGCCAGTATTACTACAGAGCCAAAATTAATTTGTGTTACCAAAATTAACTTTGATATCAAGCTGTTATTATTCAATTTTCTGTTGACCTAGTTGCAATGATCTAATCGAAGAAAAATGGGGTAATTTAAATATTTTACACGTCAAGAACTTATTGCAAAGCCACTGGGAGTTAAAGATCAAACATATTAATGCAGGAAGTAAATAATTTTGAATAATCATGATTCTTATTCATTATCCCTAGCACAGGTTTTTGCTATCCTTAGTTGAAGCTGAATAATTTGGATGTATTTCTGGTTGGACAAATTAAGTACATCAGCTATTCCATAACTAAGATAAAACTCCTAGCATTTTTTAGGTGCACATAAATAAATCCTGTGTGGAAAACAACAAAAAAATTCAGGAGGTTAAAAAGAAAGGTCACGATGATAATTTTTGTTTGAGGAATACTCATACGTTCTTCTAAAATGGAAGCATTTTGTATTAGCTTCAGGTTCACCTATTTAACTGGAACAAATTCCCATTTAGGTTCCCTTAGCAAACATTAAGAAAAAGTTTCCACACAATTCTGAACATACTGAAAAACCCTACTATTATTTCTCAACCTAGAGGTCAGTAAGAAAGTTCAAAACATATGAATAAAGTTTAAATTCACAACAAAATCTAAATGCAGAACTGCTCATGCATTCGCCAAAACAGATGAAACCACTCAGGAGAAAAGACAACTACCGTAATCAGTCAATCAGCAGCAATTCTTCAAGATAATGGAGTATTAAAGTTATTAGCTTTATTTTTGTTAACAAGCAGGTTGTGGGTATTAAGTATTATGCTGGCATGATCTATGCATAAATAGATCAAGTCTGTGAAGTTTAAAATGAAACTGGCCATTTGCAGCTGCTCTGCAGAATGAGATTTTTCACTTCCGTCCTGTTGTAACTCCCCTGCACTGGCATGTTTCTTCATTTTTAACCCAGTGAAGGCAGAAGCAGAGAAGAGTCTAGCACAGCCCCTTTCAAATAAAACCAATGCAAGTCTTCTCATGGAGAATAAATAGATAAATCCCACCCAGACGATCCCATCAGATGCTTTCTTTGGTAAGTGAAAGCCAGTGCATTCCCACCCCTGGGTACCACAGTTAGTTCATTCTTGGGACTGTTCTACTGAAAAAGAACACCAGAAGTAACTGCATGAGTAAGTTCTTGGGTTTCTGTTGGCACTGATCCTATGACAAGCATAACAAAAATGGCTTGCTTTTCCATTTCAAAGGTAATCTAGTATCTATGTGGATTCATCAAAACCTGAATTCCTAGATGGTTAATGGATGCTTCATTCTTATGAATCTTATACAACCATTCTCAACTTTATTTTCCATTGCAGTTTTCTGCAAGAAAATAAACCCCCACGTTTGAACACAAAATGTCTCCTGTTAACACAGTAGTTTTTATTATTGACCAGAGTATAAGCTTTCATGTGAAAGAGAAAGGACACCAAAGGGAAGTTCTGCTTGCATGATAAAGATGCCTGTGCTTGTGGGTAAGGGACTGGAAGTGTTGAAGCATGTTTGACCTTCAAATGTCAGCATGTTCATCTTGCAAAGATTTCGGATGTTTACACAAGCATGAAGTGCTCTAACTTTCCCTAGGGACACACTCCCAAGCTCAGCAATCTATCCAGCATGAAAATGGCCGGTGTCATCCCACCACAACTCTGTGGATGCCACCCTGCAGCCCTCGAATCCCAGCTTGCCATTTCATGGGAATGTTGCTGGTTACCAAGCCTGGCTGACGTGAGGCCATACCTGTTTCTCCATGCAGAGGCTGTCAGCAGTGAGGTCTGATGAACGAACACGTGCTAGACCTGAGCGACTTCCAGGACTTCAAGCACAACCCCGTAATGCTGCCATACCTCCCCACTGAGCACAGCCTTGAAATGCTGCCGTGCCTCTCCATGCCACTTATGGACAGTTTATCCTTTGATGGCAAATAAATGCTGAGGCACTGCACTGTCACATCCTAAGCACTTGGTTTACCAGCCCTCTTTTGCCTGAAAGGTAATGTGCCCTAAATGAGAAATACCTTACTAAAAATTAACCAAGTTCTTTCCTACATATTTTGCAAACACTTTTCCAAGGTTACATATGAGCTCAGTGATGTGACCTTTCCCCAAAAGCCAGGCTATCCACTAAGGATGAAAATTTAAAAGCATATTTATAAACACATGCCTAAAGTGTCTTAATGAAGGACAAAAGACCTTTCACAGAAAGCCACTTAATATAGAGTTTTGCCTGCCTAAATTAAAAAGACAAATATGGAGAGCAATTCGTAACAGCACTCTTGACAACAAAAAACTAACACATATACTGTTGGCTACAGTACCTGTTTAGTTTTTTTTTACATTTTGTTGCTATGGTCAACAAGTTAAAAGCCATTTTCCAGTGCTATTTTTAAACACATTTTTTTTGTGAAAAGTGATTCTGATGTCTTGGTGAATGTACTGTCATATAAAGAACAATACCAAATCTAGAAAACACTTTAGAACTTAAATTCAAGGCAATAGAGCTTAAATGCAAGGCTACCTTTAAATTACATGGGCACAATAATACAGCTGAAAGTAAGGAAAAAAACCAAGATAGACGGAACATACTCAAGGTGCACAAGAACAACTTTTGTCCAGAGGCTGCTGATACCCTGGAAGCGTTGCTAATTTAAGTATCATGCAAAGAGAAGTGGTTTGGCTGTTCCCAGCTCATCTCATGTGCTAAGCCACATATAGGATAGAATTGGTGGAAGGAAGGGGGGGAATAAAAATCTTAAGGACTTAAGGTGCTTTGTGTTTGTGTTTTTTTGTTTGTTTGGGTTTTTGTTTCATTGGAGTGTTATTGTCTGTTTTTAAACTAATTAAATGCAGTTGTAAGGAAACACAGAATCACAGATCTGCATTTTTCACTGAAAAAGGAGAAACAGAGACCATTTACAATGTTCATCAGTTACCACCAAAGGGGAAACCAATGACCATTTTTGTATACAAAGTCATCTTAGTTTAGCTAAGCTTTAAGTGGAATATCTCACAGCAGTTAGGTCATCTGACAAAGCAACAGGATAGTCCTTCACCACAAATGAAGCAACATCAGGAACAACCCTCCGTCTGTGACTACACCAATCATCAAGAATGCTTTAATAATGTAAATTTTATTGGAATTTGTTGAAATATAAAATACAATCTAAGTTGAGGCAATTATACCTTTTTTTTTTACATCTGATGAAGGACTGACAGGTGTGAACAAACACATGTCAGAATGCTCAGAACTCAGAGCATGTTTTTGCTGGAACAGAAGGGTATTTTTTTTGTTTCCTCTGAGGTGCTACCTGGCCTTTGTGCTAGAACAGACCGATCTCATTGTTCCTAGGAAGGATCACGGGGTCTCATCTGCCTGGCTCATCAAGTGAGAGGTGAAATGATTGCAGATGTGTGGCAGAGCTGATGAAGAGCTGGGAAGCAGGCACAAGTAAGACTGGCTTGGATAGCAGATGCTGAGAGGAGATGGATGCCAAAGCTGGGGATTACTCAGAAACATCAGTGCCTGGGGGCAAGGGAACTCGAGTGGAATGTTGATGGACAAGACAGTAGCACTTGGTGAGCTAAAAAAGGGAGCAAGGCAGGAATACCTAAAGTGAGAGAGACTCAGTGAGAAGAGCAGGACAGGGGCAGCAGCCCTCCGAGATACAGGAAAGCAGAAAAGCAGCAGGTTAGAGGGGACAGGGCTAAGAAGTCTGATGACAAGCACCCTTTGATATGGGAAAGAAACTCATATAAGCCTGAGAATGCCTATCTCAGTCCAAAAAACCCCTTTTGCTCAAGTGGTCAACAGCAGGTACCTACAACACAACATCAAAAATGGGTGTAAAGTGTAGAAGAGCATGTGGCAGTATTTCCCCAAGACAGTGTTTCACCACCATCTCCACAGGCACAAGACTAATGTCCCTAACACCTGATGAGTTATCCTGTAGTGAACTGTCCTGTTGGGGTTTGAATCTTTGTAGGCTCTCAGCATTTACAAGACAGTGTGGCAGAGGGATGAGAAGCATACACACTGTGCAACAAAAGTATACAACTATGCAATGACTTTTGTTTGTTTGGAGCCTGCAGCCTGCTAGTCTCATTTGATAATCCAAGGTCTCATCATGAAAGGTAAGGTCAATGACCATTCCTAATCCATCCTCTCCAAGCTACTAATAACTTTGCAGCGTGCTGTCAGAGCCTCCAGGCATCCTCCCTTCTATGCTGGAAAGTTCTAATTTACTGTGCAATTTCTTCCATGGGAGCCGTGTCATACTCCAGGCACTCACCATCACTCTTTAAACTCTTCAGTTTACTTTATGAAGAAGACCAGAACTGCATAGCATTCACAACTACAGCTAAGTCCAGAGCTGGCACAGTGGTACAGTTACGTTCTACATCTTGTTCCCCATTCCCTTCCTAATAATCCCTGACACTGCATTTCTTGGCACTAATGAACCTATGTTTTCACGAAGCTGTTAATACTCAAGGTCTCAGTCCTGAGAAGCTGAGGCTACTCACATTATCATCAAATAAACTAAGAAAAGATTAATTTATTTTGTGCTTCTTCCTTGTGCACTACATCAATTTTTGTCTGACATTTAATCTCCGGATCAATATAAAAGACCTGTCTGAAATTCTTCAGAGTTCGCCTTTATTAATTTTTATGTTCAATAACTTAAGTGTCATCATCAAATGGGTCACCTCTCGATTTACCCTTTTTCCAAATCACAAATATTTTGAATGTCACAGGCACAAGAACTGATCCCTTGAGATTCTACTGGTGACCCTTCTCCGCCCTGAGGATGGACCATTAATTCCTGCCTTTTTTAATCTATCTTCTTCTTTAGCCACATAAGAGTTTTTTCTTCTATTCCATGGTAGATTAATTTCTTTAATAGCTTCTGGTAATGGACCTTGTTAAATTTCTTTTGAAAAATCAAAGTAGACACACTACCCATTTGTCTGCGGGCTTCTTTAAAAAGAAAATGAAATAGCCCCTTGCTCAGTATCATACTCATTGACAAGCCCAGTATTCCTAGGCGTTCGGTACTGCAAAAAAATCACAACCCTACCCCCTCAAACGGGCTTACTGAATGTACTTCCAGGACCCTCCCTAGCATCTTTTAGAAATATCCCGTGATTCCCATCACTGACTCTTCCTCTGCAGTTAACAACTGCACCAAATCTTGGCAATGTTCAATCCTCCTCTGAGGCCAAAATGCATTTAAGTATAAGATCTTACCACTGTGCTTTCAGTTGGGTGACAGAAATCTGGGGGAAGTTGCTTCATATGCAAATCAATTTAATGACATGTGGTAAGATGTACACTTCCTTTCTCTCCCTCTCCCCATCTTCCCTTCCTAAAAGGCTAAGCAAACAACACACATTAATTAGCAGAATTCTCCCACTGAAAAATTAAGTAAAGAAGTTGAAACACCAAAAAAAAGAAAGATGAATCAGCTCTATGGCACTACAAAGACACTTAGATTAAAAGTTCCTGGTTTGTCTTGTTCCAAAAGCTGGATGCATACAATGAACAAGCTATGAAACTTATGCAGTGGTTTCATGCATTACTCACAGCTTGTGTATGTGTGAGAACGCACACATCTATCAAAACCAAATGTATGTATATGCTTTATATACACATCCCTTGTATATATGAAGCACACATCCCTTGTGTGCACGTGTACATACATGCACATAAATACAAACACTGTTTCAAGAGCTTTAACAATTTGGAGCCCAACTATCAACAGATACTTCTAGTTTCAAAGCTTCTCCCCAGCCTTTCTCCAGCCTTCCAACTACAAACTAGGGATGACACTCCTCACCCTCATGACCTTTATAAAAGTAAACCTGTGTCTCCACAAAGTGTTCAGGTAAGGTTAGAGAAATTTCAGAGTGGAACACTAGTTTTGTCTCCAGGCAGGATTTGAGTGGTGAGCAGTAACTAAGGCTGTGGGAGAGGTCAATCCGGGAAGTCAGAAGAAACCACTGAATAACTCTTTGAGGTGCCCACAGTGGGACAGGGCAGGCAAACGGGGTAGCCCTGCAATTGCACAGCGGGTCAAACTGTGGTCAGAAGGCCACCTTAGCTTCCCCCTTTCCTAATTTTTGAGCTCTTTTAAACCTTACTAATGTAATACTCTTTTTCAGCACTACTTTTTATGGTTGACTCATTTCATATAAAGAAGCGAAAAAAAAAGCAGGAACACGTTGCTTTTAATCCCTGACTTACTCAGAGAGCCTGGACAGAGTTACAAGAGACAGAAAACTTGGCCGAACTAGCACTGGTAATTCAAACAGAAAGCCGATTTACCTTTTCAAGCTCCTAAACATAAAAAAAAGAAACCCCACCCCACCCCCCACCCCCCAAAAAAAAAACCCAAACCAACCAAACCAAAAAACCCACAAACAACAACCCACCACAGTATTTCTTCAATTTGTAATGTTGTCTTTAATGGATAGATAGCTATGGAGAAGACTTTTATATATCAGTGATCGCTTCCTGTGAGCTGTCTCTGAAGTGTACACAAGACCCATTCTGCTTTCCTCTGTCCATTGCTAAGAGCAAAGTAAACCCCCATTTTCAATGTTTACCTGTGAGGAATTATTTTACTGCTCTACAAGTAGATCTGCAGAGATGTTATGTTCAAGATCTCAAAAACTTCTTGTGCAGCAACGTGTCCCACGTATCCTTTTCTTACAAGAAAACCAACAGCTGAACCAATGTTTGGCACAAGTGAGGAGGTGGAAGCCTCCAGAAACAGATCTGTGACTACCAGAGGAAGTTTTCATGCTACTGGTGGGCGATCTCATTCTGGATTTCTCTGCCCACTTCCCACCTCTGTCTCCAGCTGATGGCATTTTGATCCTTGAGAAACACCAAAGGCCAATTTAACCGTTTATACAGTCCTGCTCTGCGATGAGAATACTCGGAAAGACACAGTTCTAAGCCACGAGGCAATACAGCTGCTTCGAATTATAATGAAAACGGTTATTTTTGTTTGGTTGTTTTTTTATTACTCATAATTGTTTGTACAAATGATCAGTAACCCAACTGATGCTTAACAGCCACTTTCTTCCCTGTTACAGAGGCTGACCATAAAATTCAGGCCAACAGAGTTTAGGTATAACAGAAAACCATTTCTATTCAACGAAGCATGTCAGGGCATGCTCTTAATTACACTGCTGCAAAGAAGGGCATTTAAGAACACCTTTCAGGAATGGAGACTGTAAAAGCTTGCCGCAATCAGCTCAGCCGCGAGGACACAGACACTGAAGAGAAGAACTCTGCCGGCTCAATGCTGAAGAGCTGCCAGTGCGCAGCCAAACGTGGCTTCGGACCTGGGCAGGGACCTGGCTGGGGAGCACCTGCCAAGGCTTTGCTGCAGTGGAAGGAAGCCAGTGTGTTAGGACACCTAATTATCCCTGCAGCGCTTGCAGTTTCACAAAAAAAGTGTGCCTAGGCTGTGCAGGCAGGGCTTTCTCATCCGCCCGCCAGCTCTATACCAAAAATACCACTAGTAGGCAGGAATGTTTTCTGTGAGGGAGCAAAGAAGAGAGATGAAATATATCTCCCAACGTACAGTTGCCACTTTCATTGCACCTAGAATATCTTTACCCATGGTCTCCCCACTAAGCAATTCAGATTGTCAGTACTTTTGGAGATGTTCTCCTTCCTGTCAGCTAGTGCTGTCAAAAAAAAACTAGACACTATGTAGTCATGTAGGTGAAACTAAGTGCATTTTTTTATTTTAGGAAAAGAGTGTGGTGTGAGGCTTGTCTGCATCACTCATGGCTGAGCAGAGACTGAGGCAAGCTGGAGGCGGATAGCTAAACCAGCAGGGACAGGAAAATGACAAATATCTAATATCATTCTGTTAATCAAGCACCGCATGGAAAAGTCAGTGGAAAGTGCTTCCAAAGTATCCTGAAAAGAAGTTTTGCCATTGTAATCAGAAATAGGTGCGACAGACAGTGAGCTGAGAGGAAAAGCAAATAGCAAGTACTGACAGGTAGCAGAAGTAAACAGGTATTTCACACATCTGTGTGAAAAAAAAAAACCCACCGTTAAAATTGGAAGTAAACTATCATATGAACCAAAAGAACTGTCAATTACATATATTTAAATGATTCTTTCCAGACCTAACCTCAGTGTTTGCTTTGCCATAATTGGCTAGGTCTGTGTATCAGAACTTGAGTACACCTTTTCTTCTGACATCAACAAGCGGTTAACTTTATAGGCTGTTAGAGTAACAAAGCATGACAAGTTAATAAATATTTTCCAAGAGGTTTTTGTTAAAACCAGAAACAGAAGCCAGCCTTTCACTACATAACCAAACAGCAAAATATATTTGTCATATAACCTAATCCACTTATTTATGAACAAATGATTGCAAGCAATCATGTTTTGATTGACAGAGGCTCCATACATAATGATACTCCAATACATCTGGATCCTTCTAACATGGGCTGAATACAGTGCTTCACAGCATACATTAGCAGGAGAATGAAACAGAGTCTCACAAGAGTATGCAAGCAAGCACTTCACATGGTGTGGTTAACCACTGTCCTGGCAATTCCCCTGTACCCCACTGGGCAGTTGTTTGTTTGCCATGCTCACGTATTGACCCACAAACATCTGTGTAACTTCGCCTCTCCTCGCTCTCCAGGGCTACGGTGCACCATGAGCAGCTGAGCTGGGGTGTATTTCACTAACAGTAAATGAAATGTCATCTATTCAGAAAAGCTTAGCCTTAGATTTACCCAAGGTATTCAAAGAATCACAGCACTGGGACAAGGATGCCCGCTCCTGCTGCCAGCTGGGAACACGGAGCGAATTACCTCACTTCACAGCCCCCACTGCACAAATTCACCAGCTGCTCTTCCTCAGGCAGGAAGTGAATAGAGGAGAGAGCAAACCAGAACTGCTTATTGCCCACACTGCCCTAACACTGGCAGAAACCCTGCCCTGCTGCTGCAGCCGGTGGCAGATTTCCTGCCAACGTTAACAAGGCCAGGTTTGTGGCCAAGCTGTTTTTCAAGAAGAGTTTCCACAAACCTAAGTGGAAATTATGATCTTCTTGGCACTGCCCGATGAAACCTTGCAGCCGTGCCCCACAGCAAGTTTATAATGTCACCATCCTGGAGGGCTCAGCCTTAAAAGCACCTGCTCTTTGCATGATGCAGGTGTGAGGATGCCAGCACACACACCCAACACCATGCCAAGGAAGCGCTGCAGATCTCAATTCTTCTGCCAGCACATTTCATAGCTCACCATCTTTGACTGAGCACCAAAACACATGCATGGCTCAGTGTCAAGCAGCATACTGCTCACTTAAATACCATAATTTAACTCTTTAATCCTTGTATTACTAAAAAACAAAACAACCAAACAAAAAACCCCACACCAACCAACAACAAAAAAAACAAACACCCAAACAAACAAAACCACTAAACCAAACAAACAAAAAACACATTAAAAAACCCCAAACAACAACCAAACAAACAAAAAAACCCACACCACAACAACCTAACAAAAAAGTCAACTCCCGGATTTTTTTTTGCCCTTGAAGACAGCAGTCTGACACCATCATTCAGGAGACCTAAATATCCACATAGATTCCTATTTCTGTCATAAGATGGCTAACAGAGCTTCGAGCCAGTAATACGCACACACTAGAAGATGTCATTTTCTAAAAGCAGGAAGACAAAGATAGTCTCAAGGCAAATGCCTTCAGTTTGTTCAGAAAGGTAACCAAAATTTACTCGACAATTTTCTCTAAACAAGAAGTTTCTCCTCTTCAATGAACTGAAACTGTACAGTAATCCCCTGTGTCCCTGGAAGCGTGCAGTGAATATACTGGCAAACCAGGTCTATGGCACGGGAATATTTTCTCAAATCTTGAAGTTTTAAGAACACTGCAAAGCCCTGCACATGGGCACAAAATCATACCTTAAAATTAAACTAAACCAGTTCTACTTTTCTTCTTTGGGTTAAATTAGAACATTTGTAGGGGGCATATTTATGTGTCCAATGCAAAGACACACGGCTGACTTAAATAACTGGCTATCATTTTGCTTTATTTAAATTACCACTTCTATGCTTTAGTTGCATTCACTTAAAAGAAAATATGAAGCTGTGTAATCTAATAAACCTAATCAGCATTACTAAAGTATACTGCTACAAATAGCTGCAGTAACTACCATCATGCACAATTCTCAGAGAATACTCATGGAGCAGACGAGTGCTGCAGTGATTCTCTCTACAATCACAAAGCCTCGGCTGAAGGCTGGGATGCAAATGGACTGTGAAGATGCTCTGGCCTGAAAGCAGACATATTTCTGGTACTCACTGTTTCTCACCTCTGTGGAAAACAAATGTCAAGATGAAAGAAACTATTAGCCGACTCAAGATATTTAAAGTGACTCTTACAGCAAAGTGAAATTTTTAGCACTCAACCCTGCAGTCAGCTGTCCACTGCCAAACTTTTGGCATCTTACTTCTTCTCAGAGTCAATGGATTAACACCAGTCTACACCAAGGGTCTACCTGCACTAAATTACTGAGGAATGAGCACTGCCAGTGCTGAACTTCTGCAATTGCCCATTAGCAGCTACCACACCAAGGACAGCTGAGGCACATGCAGAGCTCACAGGTAGAAAATTTAGCTTTTAACACTGAAGAAGTGTTAGCATGAGAGAAGGGGGAAAATGAAAAAAAAAAAGCTCTCGGGACTCCTTAATTCTGTAACAAGTAAGATTTAGGAAAAATATTCCAAGATAGACATAGTATTGCTTATGGTGACAAAATAATAAAATCAGTGTCCTCATACTGAACTGGTTGCACAGGCTACAGGATTAGTTACAAAAAAAATCAATGTGATATTACATAAAATTATTGAAGAAGATAATCTGTCAAAGCCATTACGTGCTGACAGACTGAATTCAATCAACCTCCTGGCCTCCAAACTGCACCCTTGACGTATAACGTGGCAAGAGTATTCAAGGTATCTGACCACAACTTTTAGACTACAGAAAAATCAAAGTAACAAATAAAAAGGGTAACTGTCCAGCAGGAAAAGTACATGAACAGCTTTTGTTAAAAACTCCAAACACCCCCCACCCCCCTTCAAGATTTCTGCTCTTTTCAGAGGATCTGTTCATCTGATGACCAGGTTCAGCTTCACCCCTATGAATGCAGCAAGCCAACAGGAGTGGACATAGTGGGCTGCTAGCCATAGATGAATACCCCGCTGCTGCGTACTAAGCAAGCCAGACTTCCCATGATGGGCTATACTCCCAGCCTGACACATGGGAAAACGATCCACTCCTCCACCCTCTTCCTCTGATAGACTTGGACTACATGCAACAAAGTCTAACCATACGCAACAAGCCACGGGCTGCTCAATAGAGAAATGACAGGTAACGGCCACATTCATCATTTTTCCTCCAATGGACATAATTATGTGGCTGTTCTTCCCCCAATAAACTCTCGGGAACATCAGTATCTAAGGTAGTTGTTTCTATCAGTTTTATTCCAGTCAGGGTCAAAAGATGAGTAGCAGCATTGGAGAAGGATGGCAAACACACAGGCAGACACAACTGCATAAGCCTCAGTTAAAAGGAAATCAGACCAAGAAAAAATAGCATATGGGGTGATTTTAGAAAAGAAAATGAGAGCTAAATTCAAAGCATTAATGAGCATGAGGTGCTTAAATGTCTTTAAATTTTTTTGCCTCCAGCAAGCAAAGCCTACTTTGCTACCTAAGACACTCAACTCCCAGTAATTTTTCATTCAAAACCGCAAGTCAGGAAAGATACCTTTAAAGTCCAAGTCCAGTTTCTTACTCCTGCAGGGAACTGCATATAGTCCTGTTCATAAATTTATGAACTTCCTTCTAAATTACTGGACTTCTTATTCCTTTTACCAGAAGACTGCTGGAGCTCCTTACTCTTGCAGAAACTTTCTTATAATTTCCAGATTAAATTTATAAATGGCCAATTTATATTCATTTGCTCTTGTGATGACATTGTCTTTTATCTTAAATTAGGTTTAAGTTCTCCAGGGCACTGACCAAATCTACGTAAGTATAGAGAGTCCTGAATGTAATAGTTCCCCGATCATAATTCAGAGCTTTTCTTACAATGACAATACAATAAATAATAAAAATTTGTTTTTCCTGTTCCACTGGTCTGATCTTCTTCTGCCACACGTCTAATTAGTGCAAGGGCACTTGCGTGGAATCTGATCCAATATATCATGATGAAACCAGGTAAGACTGCAGTTCTGCCTCACCTCTAACAAGTTGCTTATCTGGTTGTACAAGTACATTGACACTGAGCTATCATTTTTATTGTGACTATGTAGAAGTAAACAAAACACAGGAAAAAAAAAAGAGTAGAAGAGCATGGCTCTTTTAGCATTACAATTTTTGGTGGAAGTGACCAACTGAACTCACACAGAAGACTGGGGGAGACACAAAAAGTAGCAGATTCCTCCTCACAGTCAGGATTCACATTACTAGAAGCAGGTCCTTCCCCCCATCAATAGTCTTCAATTTGGGTTCCTGAACACTTTTGCTCAGAATAAACTAATCCTTCTTACCTACAGTAGCATCAACAACAATAAACCGGAGGCATAGAGACACCTACTTTATATTCATACAAACAAACATCAGATCTAGAAACTTTACTGAATAATACAATTTCCCCGATCCTTCTTAGTACAGATTTTGCACATCTGCTGTTTCTGGTACCTTTGACCACAGTGGCAGCATGCTTGTTAGTCAGTCTGCAGTCCTATCTTTCTTAAGTTGCCACACTCACCGCCTGGGCATCAGGCGGAACACGCCGTGTGTTTTACCTATTCTACATAAATGCACAAAAATTCTAGAGAGATTGCATATTTTCTGGGTTTTTTTCAGTATTTATTTCATGGAATAACCGGCCTGAGCTGCTTTCCACACATTTCAGCTGCCCTGGCTTAGTAGAAAAGCAAGTTCCAACTTTGAATGCCAGCATTTAAACATGGAACTAGGCAGCCGATTTATCACAATTCAAATGGCAGTGGTAAAGCCACGTACTTAAAAAGCTCATGGAATAATCTAAAAAAAAAAAAAAAAAACCACAACAAAAAACTGTGCCTAGAATATTAATGAAAGCAAGAAATTAACAAATTAACATGAATCTGTTTTCCGAATGCTGCCAGAAGTAAAGGTTAGCAAAGGGGGGGGGGGGGAAGGACTGAACCTCCCTTTAAAATTAGTGAATTGATTCAATGCACCAAGGACACAGAAGAGAACAGCAAGCAACCGCTACAAAAATAACGCTGCAGAAAACCAGGGGAAATTATAATCTATCTTTTGTCTGCTTTCAATAAAAACAGATTCCCTTTGTCTTTCACAGTAAGAAACTAAGTGCTAGATAGGCAAAAAACAAGGCGGGGGGAAGTATTTATTTAGGGAAAAGATAGACAGCTTATAAGCAAAAAAAAAAACTAAATTGGGTGCACATATGGGAGAAAAAGAGGGGGGAAGACAGATAATGTCAAAAATTCAGGGCATTTGCACAAGTCCGGTTTGCAGTCACTCATGAAAATAGTATCAGGAAGAGCAGGATTAGTTAATGCAGTTCCAAAGGACTGGACAATTGGACAAAACCCCCCTCTGAGAAAATGATAATATAGAGATGTAAAAGATATTTATGTAGATTCTCTACCTTTTTCTTGAAGAGAATGAAAACCCAAAGAGCAAAAGAAACAAAAATCTGAAACTCAGTCACTCACCCAAACACCTGTAGGGAACCACAATATGCGGGTGACCGTTGCACTGCTTCCAGCCCCTCCTGCACCAGTTCTGAATCGTAACTGGCTGGTTGGCTTCCACAACGTTGGTGATTTGCAATTCAGGGTATACCTAGTGTTAAAAGGATAAAAAAAAAAAAAAAAAAACAAAAACACAACCAAATGTTATCACAAGTGTGCGCTCTGGGTGATGCAATACTGTTACAGGTGTTTGCAGTGAGGGTTTCACAAGACAATACTCATTTTCCTAACTTCTCCCTCTTCT
Source organism: Ceryle rudis (assembly GCA_033439905.1). Lineage (NCBI taxonomy): Eukaryota > Metazoa > Chordata > Aves > Coraciiformes > Cerylidae > Ceryle > Ceryle rudis. The sequence goes on from JAAGNO010031340.1 coordinate 56,036, forward strand.
GCTGTGTAATGTATTTACTTCATGGTATGAATGCGTGCACTTACCTGGAAAAGCTGCTGTGTTTGTTTATCAGTAAAAACACATGGCTGCCAGATCAGAATATGATGGTGGTAACAGCTGGCTGTCAAAATGTAACTTGGCCTGTTACGCTTCCTTATGCTATAGAGATCAGCTAAACAGGCATTTCACAGTTGACTAAAATACCCTCTCCACCATTCCCAGGCTACCACTTTCCTTGCAAAACCCCATATATCTGGCCTAATTTCCATACATCTAAAGCTAACAGCATGCCTTCGTGTTTACCTCAAACTTTTTAACAAACATCACACTTTTCTGGAAAAGTATTGTCTGTTGAATCAGTTATTCATGTTTAGTGTTACATCACCAATATAAACCTATTTCTAACTTTCCTAAATTGCCAAGATCAATATCCTACCTGCTCCTAATACTGCAGTACAGTTCTACACCTATAACCACGCCAGCAGCAAACTAACTTATTGGCAAGCCACAACTCAGATCAAGACATGTATTTGGCTTATTATCTCCCCCAGTCCCCTTATCTCACTCCCTTTGTTTAACTTTACTGTCAGTAATGGCTCATCTGGCTTTACACCAAGGATGGGTCATAGCCACTGACCTTTAGTGAAGACTCACCTTCCAGTCACCTTCTACACACCCGTTTCAGTTCACTATGAGCATGCTGCCTTACACTATGCTATAGTTCCACACTATGAAAGGATGTAAGAGCATGCAAATCACATTCCTTATGGATAAAACTTAATGGGAATATGTGCTCCTGGAGTACACCTAACAGGTGGTTAGTCCACGCCACCAGGCCAGAGCTAACCAAAGCAAATCCTATAAGGCACACCTAGCGTGGATGCTCAGCCCCTCTTCCTTCGCTTAGCACTCCCAACCCTCGCTGCACCACAGTAGTTGCTAAAGCAGCCTCTGGCTCTTGCTTTTGATTTTTCAAATAGTTAATCTTATCAGCCTTAATGTCAAACTCAAAAGGCACTAGTTTTCCTTTGCCTTTCTTCAAGCAATTCTTACCAATTTCTGAGTATGAAAGATCTGAGGATTTAGATGGACTGAAAGCTACAGCCCACTCATACCTGCCAGTGGAAAAGAAAAACAGAAGTAACAACAAACCTGAAGAAAAATAAGTAATGGGAGATGGTCTAAAAATACCATGCAGAAAAGGAACATAACCTCAACTAAAGAGAGCTGGGTTGAGACTGGGTGAATTCTGGGAGTCCAAAGCCAATATGCTTGAAAAACCACCGCAAGAATCTCGACAGCATTGACACAAGGAAAAATAATTCATCTCAATCAACTATCTCCCCCAAGCTCACAGGATCCCAGTGACCCAGTGCTTACTGGTACTCCCCATAACAATCACTTAAAATGTAACTGCAGAAAAAATGGAGCAAGCAGGTTGACTGCAGCTCAAGTAAAAGTTTCAAACTTTAAAAGGCACTAAGAAACAACAGTACACCCTTTTCAGATTTGAGATCAGTAGTCTTTGAATGAATGTGGCCTGGTCTACAAGCATGGTGACAACAGAAATTAATCAAAGCATGACTGGATATATTTGGGAAGAATTTCTTACTTTCACTAAGAGACAGAAGAGGCCAGTATAACTGTAAAATTGAGCAACATTAACCGCTTAATACACAAAACAAGACCAGGTACAATACCAAGGAAATGACTACGGAAAGAAACACTACTTTAACAATGCACTTTATGCTAAAGAGATTGAACATCAACCTTGGCTTCTATTAGAAAACAGCATTTTTTAACCAGATACCTCTTGCTTTGTGTAAGCACTTCACATAAGCCATCTGACACATTTCTGCCAGCAGCCACAGCACCCTCAGATCACTAGACTGAAGGTTAAAGCATGCACAGTGGCTTCAGATGCAACCTTCTATGTTAACCCAGGACATGAGATACAGTTCACTTCAAAAAAGCCCATAGAGTAGAACTGAAAACTCAGAAGTTTCCTTACTCACAAGATTGTAGCTTTGCTTTGTTCTTTTTGTCAGCAGGTGACCAGGGCTGATGGTCATTGTCCACATTACAAATATACCACCATTTTTACACCACTTGCAGAAGGCAGCTCCAGAGGAACTTGCTGCTCCACCTGCTCCATCAGTGCTTCAAATACTGAACTCTGAACTGAAACAGCACGGTTGCAAATTCAAGGAAAGCACCCCTTTTCTCTTCAATCTCTTCTTCTTTTCCCTTTGGTCCCCTCAGTTCCACTGAACAGGTTTGCACATGCTTATGACTTTTGTCACAGCACTGCCAAAATGGGTAAGGGTGTTGCTGCAGTGGCAAATTTCACACCTCAACTGCTGTATAAACATTACACTGAAAGGCACCACAGCTGCCTCAAGACTTAAGCAAGATTCAAGAGAAAGATTTTATTTTCTTTGGACACTGCCTTTAGCATCATCATGCTGCATTCTTCCAAGTTCATACATCCACAGACATCACATCTGAATAATTACAGCCCACAGTTAGTTACATAATACTGCATGCTGTCACAAACCATGTGCTTGATATATCATGGTATCACCAACACATTCTCATTGGAGACATTTTAACATTCCTCAGGGTTATGTGCCACAAGTCACATAGAGAGAAAGCAAATGCTTTAAATGAAGACAAAAATAAATAAATAAATCACAATGATTGGACAAGAATGTTAAAAAAGGAAAGTAAGGAAAAAAAATAAAGCAATCTATGCATCCACAGGAATGTGTATATAGTTTTAAAAAGAGAGAAAATAGGATTCTGATCTGTGAGAACAAAGACACACTTAGTTGCTTTCCTGAGGTAAATTTCTAATAAGCAAGAGTGAATTATTACCACAGAACTTTAATAAAATAATAAGATTAGAAGGGAAAAAAAAAAAAAAATTGCTACTTCCCAAAACCACCATTGTAACTTCTGGTTAGTAGAGTGGACCAAATTCCAAGCAGTTAACGGTATTTGTCAAAAGCACACGAAGACAAAGAAATACAAAGAAACCTCCTTTTCTGTTCCAACATCAGTTACTAAACTCCTAATTTCCTTGGACAGCTCACACAAAGCTCTGTCCACCCTTCACAAGAGAAAACAGGCTTTGAATTTCATTATCAGTAGGTTAATGCCAGCAACATGTATATGCTGAGGAAAGTCCCCTCACTAAACTTACATAAGGTATTTGCTCTGAATTGAAGTGGGACCTACTTAGTGGCACAGAAAAATGAGCCTTGCATTTATTTATAGTGTCCCTAATGAGCCACTGGTCCTTCTAGAGAGTCAGAGCAAGCAGCTCTAGAAAGTTACAGGAGATCCAAACTTTCAACATTATTATAACTTGCAGCAGAGCCACTCCTTTAATATATTTTAAAAGAAGTAGTGGAAGAAACAGAGAACAACATAATCTAAACATTTTAATTGGCAATCAAAAGATACAGCTAGATCTTAATCTACTTCCCTTTACATTACTAAGTTTCCTTATATACTCCTATATATCCCTAGAAAGGTGATGGAGCAGCTAATTCTAGAGATTATCTATAAGCACATGGAAGAAAAGAAGGTTATCAAAAGTAGCCAGCATGGATTCACTAAAGGGAAGTCATGTCTGACTCATCTGATAGCCTTCTATGAAGGTCTGACTGAATGGGTAGATGTGGAGAGAGCAGTGGATGTTATCTACCTTGACTTCAGCAAGGCTTTTGACACTGCCATAAAACACCCTTGTGGTTAAGCTCAGCTAGTGTGGTTTAGAAGAGTAGACAGTGAGATGGGTTGAGAACTGGCTAAACAACAGAGCTCAGAGCATCATGATCAGTGGCACAGAGTCCAGTTGGTGACCTCTAACTAGCAGTGTTCCCCAAGGGTCAGTACTGGATCCAGTCTTACTCACACACCTCCATCAATGACCTGGATGAAGGGATAGAGCGTACCCTCAGCAAGTTTGCTGATGATAGGAAACTGGGAGGAGTGGCTCATACACTGGAAGGCTGTGCTGCCATTCAGGGAGATCTGGACAGACTGAAGAGCTGGGCAAAGGCAAACCTAATGAAGTTCAACAAGGATAAGTGCAGAGCCCTACACCTGGGGAGGAATAACACCACGCACCAATACAGGTTAGGGGTAGACCTGCTGGAAAGTGGCTCCACAAAGAAGGACCTTGGAGTCCTGGTGGACAATATGTCGTCCGTAGGACAACAATGTGCCCTTGTGGCCAGGAAAGCCAATGGTATCCTGGGGGGCATAAAGAAGAGTGTGGCCAGCAGGTCCAGGGAGGTTCTCCTCCCCTTCTACTCTGCACTAGTGAGACCACATCTGTAGTATTGTGTCCAGTTCTGGTCACCCCAGTTCAAGAGAGACAGGGAAATACTAGAGAGAGCCCAACAGAGAGTTACAAGGATGATTAAGGGACTGGAACATCTCTCTTATGAGGAAAGGCTGAGACACCTATGGCTGTTTAGCCTGGAAAAGGGAAGACTGAGAGGGGATCTCATGAATGTTTACAAACATCTGAAGCGTGGGTGTCAAGTAGCAGGGGCCAATCTCTTTCAGTGCTGTCTTGTGATAGGACAAGAGGTAATGGTCACAAACTGAAATACAGGAAGTTCCACCTAAACATGGGTAAAAACCTTTTCACTGTGAGGGTGATGGAGCACTGGAACAAGCTGCCCAGAGAGGTTGTGGAGTTTCCTTCTCTAGAGACTTTCAAGACCTGCCTGGATCTGTTCCTGTGTGGCATATCCTGGGTGTTCCTGTGCTGGCAGGGGGATTGGACTTGATGACCTCCAGAAGTCCCTTCCAACCTCTACCACTCTTATGATTCTATGACATCTGAAATAAAAATCTATGAAGCCTCTGTAGGCTACTCAGATTTTAATGTAATCTTATTTACACTCCTTTTATCACTACCAAGTCTGATGCACACCGATTTAATACTAAAATGTAAATGTGCTTAATAAAAGAAAGGGCATTTTGGTCTATCTACATACAAGGGTGTTGATCATAAATGGTGACAGCGCTACAACCAACTACTCTGTATGTTACCCAACAGGAGATTAGAGATTATTTTGAAACAAACTGGGGGGGTGGGGGGGGGGGGAAGCAGGGGAAAACGTTAAAGCAAAGAAGTGGATGGGCTACCACCACCACAGGGGCCCCACCGGCTGAGAGGCCATCATCCAGCATAATGGTGGTGGGCGCAGGTGGGTGTGTCCCCAGGCCTCTTGCACACAGGGAGCGTTGGCCACTCACATGGGACAGGGCAGCCATTTCAGGAAGGGCCAGCCAGGGCAGGCGGCCAATATGAGCTCCCCTGCAGTATGCTGCCGGCAAGAGGGAGGCACAGCTCCTGGGCACATGGGGAAGAGGAACTTCTTGGAATACCAGGCCCAGGATTTTAGGAGGACTTGGATGAATTGGAAGGAGTTCAAAGAACAGTCAAAGAGCAATGAGGAAGTGCTTGACTCCAGGAATAGTCCATTTAGTACTGCCAAGCCTGGCAGTAAACTGCATTTATAACAACCTTCAGAAACTGAAAATTTGTGAACATCTTAATTTATCTTACAAATAGCTAACAAAAGTGAGTTACTGAGTGTTGAGACTGAACAACTGTGATCCTGAGGGTGCTTCTCAAAGTAGCCTACCCACCACTAGAGGTTTCTATGTTAAAATGGGAAATGACTACCTAACGAGATAATCCTACTCAGCCATTGCAATTGTACCTGGAAACATGTCCTATGAATGATAGCAGTCATCTTTGATGATTGCCCTCACGCATACAGAATCATGTTAGAAGGGACCTCTCTCTGGAGGTCATCTGGCCTCACTACCATGCTCAAGTAGGGCCACCCAGAGCTGGTAGCTTAGGACTGTGTCCAGACAGCTTGTAAGTATCTCAAGGATGGAAGCTCCACAGCCTCCCTGGGTAACCTCTGCCAGAATTCAAATACCAGCATTAAATGCAAATGAAATCTCTAAGAGAGACAGTTTTATTTTTAAATTAATCTCTGATATATGATTATATAAATAGGTTTCTCCACCCAGTCATACATGCTCTATAGAAGTAAACAGATTGCACTAAGATGTAGACAGTTTAAGTAATACTTGAGCATAATCATGAGACAGCCATCTCCAATACTAAAAGACTTTTAGATTTAAAAGTATAGTATTACACCTCTTGATATTACTCAGTATGCCCCTCATCTTCTATTGTATCTCTGAACACTCAGATTATTGCTTCTTTTATGTATTTTTCAAGTAATTTTTTGAAAAGTTTACAAGGTTATCTGACTATCAGGAAGTTAGTGGAGCTATTTCAATTTACTTCTGCATTTTTATTATACTATTAAAATCACAACAGAAATAAGTATATATAAATCTTGAAGTACTATCATAAAGTATATGATTGGAATTAGTTGTACAGATTTATTCTTACTTCTACTTGAACTTAAGGATCTTTTCCTGCATATTTCAAAAACAGAATCATCACAAGGAAAAGAACAAGATTCAGTTTCAGAGTAACACATGGTCCGAGTTACTAATGGATTATGTTCCATCCAAGGAAACCATTAAATGGAACACACTCCTGCAGGCACTTGCACATACACACATGTACATGGCACCCTTTGTAAAAAAAATGGATGAATGTTACACTTTAACATGAAGAAAGAAAAGAGGAGAGGAAAGAAAAGAGGAGAGGAAAGAAAAGCGGAGAGGAAAGAAAAGCGGA
>JAAGNO010031340.1:62892-75762 GCA_033439905.1 Ceryle rudis
GAGGAAAGAAAAGAGGAGAGGAAAGAAAAGAGGAGAGGAAAGAAAAGAGGAGAGGAAAGAAAAGAGGAGAGGAAAGAAAAGAGGAGAGGAAAGAGAGAGAGAAAACCCAAGCAAAGCAACAACAACAAAACAACACAAACCCAACCAACCCAACAACCACCCAGCATGCTTTAAATTCTGCAGTCGAAAATAACCAGCAATTGGTGCTCATCTTCAACAATGTGGAATGCCAGAGAACCTGGGTGAGAGGCAAAACCAAACTGTTTAAAATTAACGTGCAAATAAACATGTAGTCAATTGCCATTTTTTATTTAAAACACCTTAGTATTTTTCTCCAAAGTGCATCCCACATCAGTTTCAATTCTGACTGTTCCAAATCAGAGATGTGTATTAGCTTAACTGCCACCAAGTGCTGCGTCAGTCTGAAGTGGACATTTTTTATTCTGAGCACTTCCTCCTATTCTTTTTCCTTAATCCTTCGGTTGTTTGCTGTACCTACTCATGATGTCTTGGCTTAAATTAAATCACGCATTTAGTTTCTAGATCTTCCTTTTACCCTAAGCTTCAGCACCTGTCATGGCCAGACTTTGAAGCCAGCTTGAATTCAAATGTAATTCTCAACTCTCTTCTCTCACAATGAGAAAAGGCTGCTCCGTCTCTCTGAAAGCACACTGTCCAGTCTCCCTGCAACATGTCACTGAAGAACTGGTGCTAATGCTCCCTAGATCTGACGGGTATTTATGAGCTGGCATTCTGCTTGAAATCTGTCTCAGGCTGTCAGTGACAGTATCTATATTAAAAAATAAATGCAAGACTGACAACAGAAATGCTACAAAGGAATATCCATAAAGATTAATATATATATTGTTGCAAACATAACAAAAATTAGAGTGTTTTTAACAGTTGCATCTTTAGCATCTTGAATAATTTGAATGTTTTGATTTACTTAAAGGGGAAGTTAGGATTCCATTTGATTATATCCAGACTCTCCCTGCCTGCTCTCCTCTGCCACTTTCCACCAAAAAAAGGAAAAAAACCCAACCAAACAAGTTGGTCTGTGGACAAGATTCCTTCCAGAACTTTGTATATTCTATAGTTAACAGTATCAAAGTTACTTTAACATTGAGAACTGTTCACAGAAATTGTCAGCCAATTTGCTTTCTGCCAAGGTAAACAAAAATTAGTAATGTGATACAGGTAACTATTTACCTCTGTGCTCTAAACAATTTTTTTTTTTTTTGTCCATCACTTCAGTGGTCTGCAAACACACATTTAATATCTAGTGTTTAGGAATACTGTGGTCATAAAATCACCAGTTCTAGATTAACGAATTATAGTTGGAGCAAAACTATTTATCTTCCTTTCTAGAGTCTATCTTTAAATAAATAAATTAAAACCTTTTTGAGGATTTCCCTGTCAGAGGGCAGAAAGCAACATGCATGTTAAAACCACAGAAAGAAACAAAAGATCAGCTGCTTCCCTGTATTTTCATAGAATCATAAAATGGATTGGGTTGGAAATGACCTTTAAACATCGCTTAGTTCTGATGAATTAGAGGCAGGAGGCAGAGACACCCTTCCCCTAGATCAGGGTGCTCAAAGCCCCATCCAACCTGGCCCTGAACACTTCCAGGGAGGGGGCACTCACAACCTGTCTGGGCAACTTATTCCAGTGTCTCACCACCCTCACAGTAAAGAATTTCTTCCACATATCTAATCTAAATCTATGCTCTTTCAGCTTGAAAATGTTACTGCTTGTTCTATCACTAGAGTCCCTGACAAAAAGTTCCTCCCCAACTTTTCCTGCAAGCCAGCTTTAAGTGCTAGAAGTCTGCAATAAGGTCTCCCTGAAGCCTTCTCTTCTCCAGGCTAAACAACCTGAACTCTCTCATCCTGTCCTCATAGGAGAAGCGCTCCAGCCCCCTGATTATCTTCATGACCCTCCTCTGGACCTGCTCAAGCACATACATGTCTTTTATGCTGGTGCCCCGAGCATAAGATCTATTTTGCACAGGTATGTTCCTTCAGGGCAGTAACAAGCAGTCACGCTGCACTCATTTTCATGCCTTTGTCAAGTCCACGCAGAGGAAGTATACAATAAATATTTCTGTGTGTTTGTGCTCGGTGTCTCTGCAAGCTTTCAGATCTACCACTTCAGAAGGAGCTATGCTGCAGAGTCCCAGCTGTCCCAGATCAGCTGCAGCAGTAGTGGGATCACATGAGCAGCAATGACAGAAAGCATGAGACTGCTCTGAATGAAATGCCCTGTTCTCAGTTTGTCAAATCTGTATCTGGAAAATAGCTACATGCGGATCTCAGTTACTAGGTGGGTCTCATGTCAAAATATTCTGGTTTATTACTTGTTTTCACCAACTACTTTTCTACATTACTATAGAAGGTCCTGGTATAAGGTAATTTTGACTCTTCATTGATTAAGATCTAAACTCAATTGGAAAATGAGAAGCAGGAATTTTCAGAGCCTAGTTGGGGGTTCTGGCGTTGTTTCGTTTGGTTGTTGCTCTTTTTTTTTTTTTTTTACTTACTGCTTCAAAGTCAAATGGCTTAAAGGCTAAAAATTATGTTAAACTAAAAACCTCCATGAAAAAAGGAACTCACAAACTCTTGTGGAAAGTCTCTCCCTTGAACTCTCAAATACAAGTAAGGAAAAATCAAACATTAAATTACACGCACTTAACATGCAACTATGGATGCTTATTATCTTCATTCTCCCATTCACTTCAACCAGCTATACTTATTTTTTGTCCGTTTCTTCAGGAACTGCTGGCCCAAATTATTGTTTTTAACCTTTGCTTTCTGTTCACATGCTCTAGCCATAACTCTTGATTAGGAGGTATCTGCTGCTGAAATGTAATAAGCATAACGTCTCAGGTATTTGTACTAGTTTCCAGCTGCCACTTGGGAATACAGAACACTTTTAACCCTGCTGTTTAAAAGAAAAGTAATCAGTTCTTAAAAGCAAAACCACACCCCATTACTTACAGTAAGCAAATAATAGCAGGGTAAGTATCTTCCAAACTAGCGCAAGAATTATTTCTTTTAATTCAACCCAGAGGACAAGTTTCCAAAGACACAGTACTTACTTCTTACCTTCAGCCGCAACACCTAGCATCCATCCATAACATCTTTCTGCTTTTAATGGATGCAGCCTCACTGAGTCAGCCCTCAGCCTCATCTAGGAGTTTCACAAATTGCTCTTAAAACTATTTCTTAGGTCCCATCTGACAAACCATCCTCCTCTCTTCCAATATCCCGGCTGTTTCACTGTTACAGACAGTGCTGCTGTTCATGAGTTTCTTGCCATGAAACTCACCCACTATTTCCACTCATTTCACCTCACATCTTGCCTCTGCAATCCACTCATCCTGGCATCCTGTTAGCTCCCCTTTCCAATCTTCCTGCCCACCCTGTGACACTTAAGTCCCATGCTAAGAAGCAAATGCTGTGTCCTCTTCTCTTAATTGTCTTTCAAACCTCTTCATTTTTTCCTTCAAGCATGAAAAGCCAGCATACATTTGAACCCCCAAACTATTCTCCTTCCTTACTGAGTCTATCCTATGGAAAAAATAAAATAAAATTAAAAAAGCAGTTATGTGTGTGAGGAGATTATGAGCCTTCTAGGCATTATCCACAAATGGCAGGAGGAGATGGGGAATGAGAGGGAGAAGACATCAATGTATTGCTGCAGTTTCACTCCTGGTCACGAGAACATGCACTTAACTGCTTTTCTCTGTGAGCAGGGTATATACAAAATCGTGATATAACATCCCAGGTGCTTTTGGTATTGAGAGTGGTAGAAACACGAGCTGGTTTTAGTACAGTGGCCTATTGAGTTGGTTCGCCCACACAAAGCTTCTTATGTACACGATCTCTTATCTTAAAAACCCTAAGGTGCTTTTATCTGGAATTTCACAGAAGGCTTCCACTTACCTTGTGATTAAAGCACTCAAAAAATGCTAGACGTGAGGTAGTCTGCTCAACCCCAACTCTCGCATAAGGCTCCATCCATTAACACAGCCTTAACTGAACACTCCCACACTGGTTTTATCCGAGTGCTTTCCTCTTCACACAAGGGAAAGCCTCAGAAGCCTATGGAAGCAGAAATAAGGCTGCATGGTCAACCACATTCTCCTCACTGCCTTTCAAGTCCTTGATTTTATAACAAAATTATGTTTGCATGTCATAAGAAAAATCAAACCAGAAATCTTAGCCCTGCCAGGCAAATTCTGTTTACCACATCAGGCCTCTAAATTCTCACTTGTGTAATTATGGAGGATATCCAGCTGTTCATACTGTAAAAACCTCAGCATAAACAGGGCTGGACTTAGTCTCTTCCAAGCTCCTTCCCTGCCCACCCTAAGCACTTTAAAGGTCACTTTAAATGCAACAAGCACTTCTATTTCTTTGTAGGTATAAATTTTTATCCTCAGTGACACAGCAAAGTCAAATTTATCATGCCACCGTAAGCCCGTTCACAATTTTACTCTGATCGAGTACAAACACAGAACATGAGACTACATCTGCCTGTTACTCTATAGCATCACTAGAATTAATATTGAATTAATACCTAGTCAAGTTAACAGGGTATTTTTATCTCAAAGTAACACACCATGTGCCAAGGATAAGGCTCGTCAGGACTGCTGTCCTCCCAAGAGGGGCTAAAAACAGGCAGCCAGAAATAGTTCAAGGGAGGGAAAAAAAAAAAATCTCCTTCTGTCACTGTGTCACCACACCAAGGAAGGTGTGACAGTGTAAGTAGCTAAAAAGCCTGGGTCTGCTTTTCCAGGGTCTCCTTCAGGCTGCCATCCCTCCAACACACCAGTGGGAAGAAGGCAAGGCACAGTGGTCTTCTGACAACAGCTCCTTCCTTCATCACGTCAACAGAAGAAATATCAATGATCTGTATAAGACAACTAATACACAAAGAAGGTGCTTAGATGACTCTTTGTTGGCTCTAGTAGCAGCATCCATGGGGCTGCAATAGAGGCTCAGCTACCTGACCTGGATCTTCAGAAGTCCTTAGTTGGGCTATTCTTCTAAAAAAGCAGACATTAAAAGAAAACTAAAACTAAACCCAAAACAAACCCAAAACAAACAAAGAGAAAACAAACAAACAAACAAAACCAAAGCAAACAAACACAAAAAAACCTGCACAAAAATAACCACACACAACCCTCCCCCAAAAAATAACCCTGCACACAAAAAAACCCCACACGACCAAACCAAAACCACATGCACACACAGAAACAGAAAAAAGAAAACACATGCACAAAACAAATATCGAAACAACAAAGTCTGACCTTTCTTCTTGTTCTATTATCATGAAGCTGAAACACTGTATTTCATTTCAAACAAGAAACATTTCAAAAAAAGCACCAGCAGGGAAAGAACCAGATCTGGTGCCAGCAATTTCTCCCCAAAGATGGGGTACCATTCCGAAGGCATGAAATTAAGGAATTTAATACCTCTGCAAAAATCACTACACATGCAAAGTTACAATTTCCTTTTCCCCAGGTTGAAAAAGAAATCATCCATATAAATGGGCTAGAATACACATTTTAAATCGTCAAATTTCCTCCATGAACTAGTTTCACAAGCTTACCCAAAGAAACTTCCCACCTTTCTGTCAAATGAGAACATATGTGACTGTAACAGAGTTGTTAGTTATGTCTGTTGAGTAGATGACAGTACAAAACATAACTAAGCTGTAGCATAAAATCTATGAAAATATACTTGAACAAATGTACTTGTTCTCTATTCAACTATTTTCAAGTTCCACTGCTCACTAAATGACCTACTTTATGTTGAAGTTGTCCTCGGGGCCATGCAAGAATTGTCACAAAGTAACAGGCCTGGGAACTCATTTTTAATAATCTAATTAATTTATGCATTCTTGAGTTTACTGCGGAACTAGCCAAAGGGTAATTTATTAAACTAAGAGCCTAGATTCAGTTGTATGCGTGCCCTGAGAGACAAACGGTGGCTGTGGTTTCCCTGCTCATGAAATCAACTTCAGGCTCTAGTACCAAAAATGTGAAATGGTAATATAAGGTCATATTCTGAAACGGCAGATGTACTCCATCACCCAGAATACAAGAAAACCATGCGTGGTTTAGTCCTGTAGTGAAAGGAATACAGAAGTATCTAGGAAACCTGCAAGTTCGAAACAGACTATCTGATGTTCTACATCAGCTTAAAATACAACTTCACCTTAAAAAAAAAATCTGAAAAAGTTACAAGTTGAACATGAGGAACAAAGCTATAGGGAGCACATCTGCAGAAAACATTCAGAACAGTACTGTTTCTTGTTTGTGAACAGCACAGGAATGTTCACCGAGTGCTCTACATTTCCATGTCTTGGTCCTTTAAAACAGGATACCTTGAGTACCTCTAAAATGGCACTGATATTTTTTTTAATTTCAAGTCAAGCAGCAATGTTTTTTAATAATTCTTGTTCTTATGCACGAGATATAGATTATATAGACTATAACTTTAAAATATAAACGCAGAATATTTAGTGTTGGAATAAAATATGTTAAAAGATTCCTTCCTAAAGGAATTACACCTTTCCTCACAAATATTTATAAATAATGTGTTTCTCCAAATTCCTTCTCAAAACATTTGGTCCAGAGTAATCAGAACTGCCTCATCACTGTCTCAAACAGAAAATAGCATATTTTGACTGCATACTGCTCTCTTAAGACAGTAACCTGGAGAATACATGACTGAAAATAAATCAGACACTTCTTACCTCCATTACCAATATTAATGATATCTCAGATTAAATGAAGTTCACAGTCAAAGCTCATCTACAGAAACTGTAATTGTCCTATCTACACAAGGGAACTGCACTTTGGAGCCATTGCCAAGACAGAAGTTCATTTAGTCTTTCACATTTCACATGTGTCTGTGTTTCAGAAAGGGGACTCAATAAAATAACAATGCTCCAAAACACAGATAGTAAATGCCAGCACTGCAGTCCGAAAGCTGAGTAAGCTGAACAAATGTACTTCAGCCTGATTAGATCCACACAGGCTTATTTAGGATTTAATTTTAAACTTGCATGATACTGTAATCTGAAACAATTTCCAAAATGCAGAAGAACTTACGATACAGATGTTTGTACAAAGATATGCCCCCTGCACTCCTTTTAAAAAAAAAAAAAAAAAAAAAAAATTCACTGAGAAACAAGCTACTGGAAACATCTCAGAAGTGTGGACACTACACTGGAATGAAGTAGAGACTAGAAACTCCCACAAGACTTTCACTTTGAAAATATAAGGATATTTTCAAAGAACCATTTATTTCAGCTTTTTTTTTTTCTTTTTTCCCCCCTTCTTCTTCTTCCCTCCTTCCCCCCCGCTTCAATTACTGCTTTCTTTTATGAACTCCCACATAACCAGCTTCTTTTGAGACATGAAGAACAGAAAAACAAAACCAAAACAGTAACCCAAAGAAATGCTTAATTTCTAAAACAAGAAACCATATTAAAATGTTCAATGTCTTTTCAGTTCTTTTCCAAAGCAATGGAGAACTTTGTAAAATAATAATAAAATGATGCTTTATAAACATTGCTGAAACATCTGCAGAAATTTACTTCACACTTCCATGCTGGGGGGAAAAAAAAAAAAAAGTGTGTGTGGGGGGGGAAGTCAGTCAGTAAAGGGCAGTGTGAGCACCAGGCCATGGACTCTTCATCAGGTCACACAAATAAAGGAATCTGCCAATAAGGCAGCTCATACATACATGGTGCAAATTCTGCTTTATATGGAACAGGATCTACTGCTTGTCTCTGATAACGCTCACAATACATTACTGAAAGTTAATGTCCAATAGGACATTAAGAAATCTTCATTAACCATTAAAAGTACTATGGCTCCCCAGATCACTTAGAATTCACTTTTACTCACAAGTTGCACTTTTCGTTTCTCTAATTCTGCTTCCTGGTATTTCAAGTCCACAGAGTGAAAAGAGAAGTAGGGTATGGAGAGATGTGTAACAACCGCCACCTGCAAATATCTTTGGAACAAAGAGTGGAAATTTGTCCGAGAAAGATGTAAAAATTCTGGCTTATTTTAGTAAACTGCTTGTCACCTTCATTTCCAGTTGCTAAACCAGACTGAAAACCCAACTAATGCCAATTTTCTGCTAAATATTGTAGCTGCTAAAGAAACCATGATCCGAGCCCATGAATGATGGCCATGCGGCTGTTTATCAGGAGCACCTCCTAGCCCTCTCCCCTTTCGAGAATAAGCACTTTCAGCCAACAATCCCTCAGATGAAACTGTGCCCTGGAGTACACAGGCAACTGCAAGTTTGAAAGCAAACCTAGAAATCAACTGAGCATCATCATCTGTGTTTCACTCTGAAGAGAAGCCCTACTATTGTTTTTTTTACAACAGGCGTGCAAGTCTGCCGGACTGCACACACACAGGCACAACACCTGTAGTGGAAGACTGAGTTAGCTCTGGGTCTGAAACAGGACACATGCAGCATTTCCCACGGCCACTCTGCTGCCTAACACTTGGTTTGCACTTTTTCAGTAAAATCATAGTATCTTATTATTGGGTTTTTTTCACAGTGAAAGCCCATGTAGCAGAAAATCCCTGTATTGCTTGCACTGCTGCAGCAGAGCCACCCAGCTTGGTTTGTTTTCTGGGAGTACGAATACATGAGGTGGAGCTCACAGCCTCTCTGACCTATGGCTCCACCACTGTACATTTGCAGCAAGCCCCACTGCTTACAGGCTCCAAGTTGTTCATGAGGCACAGGAAAGGTTACAGGCCAAAGCTTTCGAGTCATTTTTTCACTTACAGGTAATGAACACTGCTGTAAAGCTGGCTATTGAACATTGCAGACACGAGGAGAAGAAAGGTTCTGACAGAAGCTGCTCAGAAATTGGAATATAAGCACCAAATCTAGATGTGCATGAAGTCCCCAGTCATTGGGCTGTCTGGAGACATCTGTACATGGAACAGAAGCAGCTCAGAAGCATGCAAACCAAAGAACAAACTGTCTTAGTGCTCCATCCCCCACCAAAAAAAGAAGCTAAACATTTTCTTGACAGCCTTCTTCTTCTGCAGTCTGTTCCCACACAGATGGCAAAATGTTTTTTTGAGGCCTTGTACTGCATGCTCCACTGAAGTCAATGGGAACCCTGACACCGACTTCTCTAACAGAAGGATTGAATCCAGCAACTCAAAGAAAGCCAAAAAAAATGAAAAGCTTTTTTATTTTTTTTCTTCTCCTACAAAAGAACAATCTCAAAAGGATTAGGATGGTTGCCAAATGGAGAAACCAGAAGCACTTCAAATTGCTCCCGATGACTCAACTGACCACAGTGATGTTAATCTCTAGACAACACCACTGTTGGGACATAACATTAACTCCAATCGTATCCAGCAAAACTTCCACACTAACGTAAGACCTTATTCTCAAGCAGAAACAGGATATGCATTTCCAACTTTAAAACTCCAAGTCGATTATGAATCTTTTGAGATGTGTTGATCCTGAATTTTAAAGGACAGAGTATGAAGGACTGTAATCCTGCATCTGCTTTCCAATCCAAAACACTGCACAACTGGAACATGCCCATGCACATGCCCCTTTGCACCATGCATCACTCCAGCAGATCTCCCAACCCGCCCGCACAACAGGTGATCAACTCAGTCCGGGAGCCAAGAGCACCCGTCTCAGCCAGATACTATCACAGGGTCAAAAGGGCAAATACGACCATGCATTCTCAGTCCATGTACTGTATGAATCAGGCTTTCACCATCGAATGAAAAAATTTTGTCTACTTAACACGAGTAACAGCATTAACCGGTTGCTGACAGAGTGACACTGCTACTTGACAAGCTCTGACTGTTAGATCAGATAGCTTGGTATCAGATAGATCAGATACCCTGAGTGATCTACTGTTACTTGAAATCTGAACCACTCTAGATGAGTAAGGTGGTCTCAAAACATGATACAAAACTGGTTTTTACCAGTTTTCTACATGGGGAGTGGGGGGAATAAGTAAATACTTCTATCATTTTTAAGAGCTTAGCGGCAACTTCACTCCAGACACGCCAAGCTTGTAGAATATTTTGCTCTTGAAGAGGGAAAACAATGAGGTTTGCAACAGGATTTCATTTCTTTTGAAGCCTGCACCCCATTCTCACTGAGGCACTACCTCCAAAGAAATACAAAGACATGACCATAGAAAATCCTCTACTGTCTTAGCAAGACTTAGGCTTCAAACTGCAAATTCAGCCCTTCCTGACTGCTGGCTTTTTTTCTGTCTTGCTGATTGTTATTTTTAAGTTATGCTGGGCTAATGGCATGGTACCATTAAAAATAAATAAAGAAAGAGTAACGCTGTTGAATCTCTTTTAAAAAGCCAGTTGAGAGAGCAGGTCTGATTGTAGCATCAGTCCTCTTGCTGCCTGACCATTCAGTGCCCTTCACACAGATGAAGAGCAGGTTCCTCTAACAGAGCCCTCCCAGGCAGACACACAAATATGCCTCACAGAGGAAACACTGTATGAAAATCCTCAATTACTTTACTCTTACTGCTGGTAGGAGAAGGGGGGGGGGGGGCAGAATAAAATCGAGCATGATGCAGCTTAACATTTCCAATTCTGAAGCTAAGAAAACAGAAACTATGAATGCCCAGAAGAGGGTACCACATGCTGAGTACACCAACTGACACAAGGTGTTGATGGAGTCTACCAGAGTCTACTATAATTTCTTCTTGTTCACTGCGTCACAATTGCACAATTAACCAGTTGCTTAAGGCAACTAATTAACATGCAATTGCTGTCACAGCTAAACAAACTCAGAGCACTTCAAAAACAGGACATTCTCTGTAGGAAAGCCCAGTAAAGTCATCAAGCAAAGAACAAGAAAGGGACTTCAAGTGCTATTTGACAAGTGCGATCAAACTCAACCTGTATCATCAAACTGACTTGCTTTTCATTATTTTTGATGATGAAGAGCAACAGTACTACAACATTATTTAACAGATTGACATCATGAGTAGCTAAATAGAAAAGTGTACTTTTTGTATTAATTGCTACACAAACGGGTACATTTGGAGTCATTATGGCAACTGCAACTCAGGTGGCAGTAACGCAGTCAAATATTCTTTGTTCTTATGTAATCCTCCAATTTGCCAGTTCCTCAAAATCTAGAAAGAACTTTAAGTATTATAAACTATCATATGTCTCTGTGTTTGTTTCACAGTAAGACTGGCAAACAATACATTTAATTTAAAATGATCTTTGGAACCCCTTCTCCAACAAGAACTAAACTCACTAAACTGGACTTAAGTAAAAACATATAAATAAATCAAGTGTGACCATTTCAATCAAGTATTTCTTGTTAGAAAGGATTTTCAAACTGATGAAGAATGACAAAACAAACAAAAAAATCCTTAACACTCTGCACTGCCTTGGTTTATCCTGGGAGATAGATTACACCTGGCCTCGCAGGACCGCACCTATGCTTCTGTTGAAACTTTTGGAAATGAAAAAAAAGCAGATCAAAGCTTTAAATGCTCTTATCTTCAGGATTTTGTTAGTATGCAATCTACTTGAGTACCACACTCTGTGCTTAGTAGTTTCTGCTGTTAACTGGTTTAGAGATAAGCTTTAATTTCTTTAGTACTCTTGAAAGTGAGACATTAAACTAGACTCAAGTTCTTTCCCAAAACCTAATCTAAGCAACAATGTAAGGATTAGCGTAGACTTCAAATAACTCTGCATCAAACTCCTAGTGCAGTGCAAGCAATTTTGCATGGATCTATTGCTGTAGCCTTGTGACAACCACCAGGCTGACCCCTAACACCCCACCCTGTAAGACAGCCCAGCACCTCTTTCACAAGAAATGCTACAACATGACTATACAATGCGAGAAATTAATACATCCCATTAATTTCCAAATACCAAACCCACTTCTGCATTATGCCTAAGACAGGGTTTTAACATGCAAAGTAGCAACAAAGAATCCTAATCTTAGAAAAGAACCTGCTACACTGATGCTCTTGAGCGCAGCCCCTCCTCCCTGAGCTCCAGCTGCAAAACCCTGTCAGAAGCAAAAGCAACTGCAAAACCAGCAGCAGCTGGGACTCTACATTTCAGATGGAGGGTCCCTGTCCTTTTTTCAAAATACTTGCAGCAGGCTGTTGAAGAGTTTAGCAAATGACCCAAGAAAACTAAATTTCAGACTGGATAACCACTACAAGGATACTGCATTGCATCAATTTTTTCAGTCCTTCATTCATCTGTCAATTCTACTTTGTCCTTCCTGATGTCATCATCCTGCCTAAAAATACCAGCCTTGTTCACATTCCTTTATTGCAATTTCATTTCTTATTTCAACTGCTTTCATTTCTCTCATTTTCTGCACAGATTCTGGTATTTTTAATCTATTTGCTCTCCATTTATGTTCCTACTGCTGCCCAAAATTAAATCATGGAGCCACATTTGCATCTGATTAACACGTGGCCTTTTTTTTTCCTTATAGGCTTGATTTGACACTTGTCTTACAGACCTAGGAACATCCATTTTTCCCATTTAATTTGGTCATGTTGTCTACTGCCAGAGAAAACTTGCTGGGAAAATTCAGGTGTTACCTGGATGTGTTCTTCTGAAAATATGTAAGACCAAGAGGCAGAAAGATGTAGCGTCTTCAGAAATACCTGAACAGCTTCTCATTCACAGGCTGTTCAAACACCATAGCAAAGCCTGGTCAGCTGTCATAAGCTAAAGCCCTATCCTCCCCTTCCACCTCTCCCACATTAGCATTCCAGCTCATCTGACTCGCAGCGAGATGGGTCAGAGAGAAAAAGTAATCCTTTTTTCTGTTT
>JAAGNO010031341.1:0-10978 GCA_033439905.1 Ceryle rudis
GGGGGGGGGGGGGGGGGAGGGGGGGGCAGCGGGGGGGGGGGGGGGGGGGGGGGGGCAGGGCAGGGCCGCTGCAGTGCGGGTTCCGCCGCCGCACATGCTCCGGTGGCGAGCGCGGCCCCCGGAGGGGTTAATCCGTGACGGGCGTGAGATGCCTGGGGTCTGCGGCTGGTGCGCGATGGCAGCTGCTGGGAGAGCAGGTCGGGGAAGGCGCTTCCGATTCTCGTTCCCTTCTCCAGAGAATAAGCTGCTGGATGGCAGATAATGAACGCGTTCCGTGTGCCTGCCGAGCCGTTTCGGAGGCGCTCGCGTGAAACCGCAGCCCTCCGCTTGCCAAAATGAAAGCTTTTCTTGGGGGTTTCTCTGGAGCCTGATGCTCCTCAGATTTGCTCGCAAGCAGGAAGCAGTGACCGTAATCTAATACGAAAATGGCTTTTTTCCAGGTCAGAGTGGAGCAGGAAACAACTGGGCAAAGGGCCATTATACGGAAGGTGCTGAATTAGTTGATTCTGTGTTAGATGTTGTAAGAAAGGAGGCAGAAAGCTGTGATTGTCTCCAGGGCTTTCAGCTCACTCACTCTCTCGGTGGTGGTACAGGCTCTGGCATGGGTACCCTCCTCATCAGCAAAATCCGGGAAGAGTACCCGGACCGAATTATGAATACTTTCAGTGTCGTACCCTCCCCTAAAGTATCAGATACTGTAGTAGAGCCCTACAATGCCACGCTGTCTGTGCACCAGCTCGTGGAGAACACGGATGAGACCTACTGTATTGATAACGAAGCCCTTTACGACATATGCTTCAGAACACTGAAGTTAACCACTCCGACATACGGTGATCTGAACCATTTGGTGTCGGCAACCATGAGCGGTGTCACCACCTGCCTGCGGTTCCCGGGCCAGCTTAATGCCGACCTGCGGAAGCTGGCAGTCAACATGGTTCCCTTTCCCCGTTTGCACTTTTTCATGCCTGGCTTTGCCCCGCTTACGAGCCGCGGGAGCCAGCAGTACCGGGCTTTAACCGTGCCGGAGCTCACGCAGCAGATGTTCGATGCAAAGAATATGATGGCTGCGTGTGACCCGCGTCACGGCCGCTACCTGACGGTGGCCGCTGTCTTTAGGGGCCGTATGTCGATGAAGGAGGTCGATGAGCAAATGCTGAACGTTCAGAACAAAAATAGCAGCTATTTTGTGGAATGGATACCTAATAACGTTAAAACGGCCGTCTGTGACATTCCACCTCGTGGCCTCAAAATGTCTGCCACCTTCATTGGCAACAGCACAGCCATCCAGGAGCTGTTCAAACGCATTTCTGAGCAGTTCACGGCCATGTTCCGCCGAAAGGCTTTCCTGCACTGGTACACGGGCGAGGGCATGGACGAGATGGAATTCACAGAGGCTGAGAGCAACATGAACGACCTGGTGTCTGAGTATCAGCAGTACCAGGATGCTACAGCTGAGGAGGAGGGGGAGTTTGAGGAGGAGGCTGAGGAAGAGGCAGAGTAAAAGCTATGCAGATGAACACCTGTAAATTTTGTTTAAAGCTGTATGAACTCTTTCATTCAAATCTTCTCTGTCTTGTGTTGTGTTCTTCTTCCTGTTCCAAAGTCACTTCAGATGCTGTACAGGCACCATTAAAGCATTTTTCACAGTGCAAACGCTCGTCTCTTTTGTTCCTTTTGGTAAGCTTTGCGGGTGCTGTCGCCGAAAGTAAGTGCAAAGTTGTGTCGGTTGGCTGGAAAAGAAAAAAAATGGGGGGCTTGGTGTCAGCCCTGTCACCTCGCCCCTCCCGGCGAGGCGGATGCCTGCGGCCCGGGAGGTGGTGGCAGGGGCAGTCCTGCTGGTGTGGGAGGGGAAGAGATTCTCAGGGAGGGCTTTAGAACCAGGGGGATGCGCTGCACGCAGAGGATGAAATCCAGCTCTAGGCTGTGTCTAAATTTAGGCACCTGCCTGCGGACTCCTGTTACAGGCTTCACTGGGCAGGAGCTGAGCAGCTCTGGCCCTCCTGGCAGCGTGGGTTCAAAGGAGGGTGTCAGTGACCTCCAGCTTAACCAGCTGCCTGGGCAGCGGACTGGTGCAGGCAGGTTGCCTCTGGTGCAGAGGGGTGTTGCTGTCAGAGCTGAGCTGGGCTCACCCCGCTTCCTCCACCGCAGCTCGGGTGGTGTAAGCCCAGCAGGGAGCTGTGGCCTGTCACAGGAGTGCTGGGGACAGCTGGGACATGCTGTGCAGGACAAGTGACACTCCCCTCTGTGCAGTCTTGCTGGAGTCACTTGGAAAAAACCTGAGTGTATTATACAGAGTTTTAACTGCTGCATCAATGGGGTGTTAAGAGTGGCCTCTGTTCATGAAGAGAGCTGAACACCCAGTACCAAATGATACTGGCTTGTCTGATTAAAACCCTCTTAGCAGCAAATTTTTACCGTGGAAACAATCGGTTCAGTGTTACCTGACATGACAAGCGTGTGTGTCCCCGAGAGGCCGCTTTCCTGCTGAAGAAATTGATTATAACTCACTGGGGGTTCTATTTTTTCTAGCTTAAAATCAAGCTTTTCCTCCCTGAACCAAAGTGGTTAAAATGGCAGTGACTGGTGGCTCTTGGGGCAGGGGGAGTTGGTTTGTCCACAGCAGCAGGGGGCTGGTTTCAAACCTACACAGGAGATCCTGCTGTTGGTGAAGACAACAGAAGTGTGAGTTAACACTTCAAGCACTTGACTTTTGTCCTTGATTTCGGGGTGGGATTTTTCTTCCTCCTTTTCATCGCACTGAAGCTGGTGTGCTCCCTCCTCTGCCAGTTGCCAGGGGTAAGACAGTGTTGCCCCCCAGCACCCTTGTGGGCAGAGCTACTTCAGTCACCATCCCCTGCAGAGCTCCAGCTGCTCTCGCCCCACGCTCTGCAGGCTTGTGGGGAGAGGACAGGCTGCACGGGTACGTGTTGACAGCCATCTCTGGCTCCAGCCCCACGCTCTGCTTCAACAGTCTCCTCTCTGGGCTCAACCTCAGTATCAGCTACAGTCCAGCCCTGCCAGGAGAGAGCTTTTCCCACTATTTGCTTTCATTTCTACCAGATTTTATGCCTTCCATCAGCCGTCTCCTCAGCGTTGCTTTAAGTACAAGCCCTGAGTTTGGTACTTTCCAGCTTCTCTCCATAGTACAAATATTAAGGGGGGTTACAGGAGAGCTGGGCAAGGACTGTCAGGGAGTGTAGGGGTAGGATGAGGGGTAACTAGCAGGAGTAGTTGGTGATTTATTGAAATGTGAGCCTGATACCCTGCTGCTTTCAGGGGCATGGGCTGATCTTCCCCTCAACCTACACAAAATCACTCCCTTCAGACTTCTCCTTTTAGGCAACACCAGTAACTCACAAGGACCAGGGGCAGCCACCATTTGACTTGATGGCTAATACCATTGCACTGCACTTTTCTTCTGCTTTCTTAACCCCTTTCCCTCATCTTCCCCTCACTTTTTATCAGACCTGAAGCTTTTTTAGCTTCCCTGATGAAGAAACACACCCATGTAACAGGTGGAGTGTTGCTGAACCTCCTTTGCTTTAGCCAGGGGTGGTGGCTGGAAACCAGTGGAAGGTTCTGCACAAGTTGAGGTTGGCAGGGAGACCACAGCCAGACAGGGATGGGAGGGAGGACAGAGAGGAGAGAGCCAGGCAGGGTTGGCAGGGAGGCCACAGCCAGGCAGGGTTGGCAGGGAGGACAGAGAGGCCACAGCCAGGCAGGGTTGGCAGGGAGGACAGAGAAGACAGACCCAGGCAGGGTTGAGAAGGAGGACACAGCCAGGCAGGGGGGACAGAGCCAGGCAGGGAGGACACGGCTCCAGCACCTCACCTGGGAAAAAAACCCAACCTACTACCTGTGTGTAGTCATTGTGCACTACTACGACACTATGGCTAATAACAGCGCTACTTAATGACAGTAATTAGTATTAGTGACTTTCACTCAGCTGATAAACTTACATGGCACAAAGCCTGCGTAGAAGGGTATCTGTCCAGCACTGGTGTAAATCCTGTTGTTAGGCCAGTAGGTTTGGGGAAATCTCTTGCCAAAGCTGCAAGGTGGGTTTCTCAGCAAAAGCTGGAAAGCAAACAGCCCAACAACACAATACAGTTAATTTTAAAACATACCGTTTTTACCAAAATCATTTGCTTTCTGCATTAAAGTAAATCTTTAAGCCAGTGGGAAGGAATTCTTTTTCCAGTTCTGTTTTCTTCTAATTAGAAGCTCAAAGTTTTCCTCCTGGCAGGAGCCCTGGGCTGGCCGTGCCCCCAGCTGCACCGAGCAGCTCCTGGCCTCGGTGCAGCCTCGGGATCTCCACAGCCTGCTCTGCCTTCACCACACCTTGGGGATCATCCCTCCCCAGGTCCCCAACAGCTTGTGCTCCTACAGCTGACACGCTGTGAGCCGGCAGCGGCCGCTGGAGTTGGGTCCGAGCATCGGCTGCTCTGGGCTATTTCTCTGTGCGACTGTGGTTTGGTTTGACCCCTTCACCTGGTTTTGTTTTTCCATGAGTCGCACTGACGGTGATTATCCAGTAATTCCCAACCGAGGGGGAACAGGAAGGCTCAGGGAGCGTTAACTGGAAGGAGGGTGTAAATCACCTCCTGGATGTGTCCCTGTCCTCCCAGGTCAGACCCAGATACGGGGCTGTGCTGGAGGATGGGTGTTGCAGCTCCGCACATCTCTGCGGTGGCCAAACCCCTCCAGGTGTCCCTAAAGCTGCACCACCCCTGCTTGGTGGGGAAGGGACCTGCTCCACAGAGCCTTGCAAACCGTGGGGCCACGGAACCATTTTGTGGCTGGTGCTGGAGCGGTTGCTGCCGTTCCTCAGCGCAGCGCTGAAGCGAGAGGATTGCATTATTGTGCCTGCTGCGGACGGCAAGCAACGAGCCATGGCACAGCCCCGTGTGTAACCTAGGGCAACAGAGATTTAGGGCAGAAGATTAGTGGCTTGAAGTCAGAAGCCATCTTAGAGAGAAATGTGCCGTGATGATATTTTTTTGTTTTGTTTTTTAGCGTGCTTATATTATTCCTTCAGCCCCTGGGGTGCTGCAGCTGACCGCTGCCAGCCTGGATTCTGCTGCCTCCTGCCACGGAGAAACACTCCCTCACCCCTTTCATACATGGCAGGCATTTCTTGGGAAATCAGGGGCAGAAAGGCTTTGCAAACAGCACTGCTATTTTTCCTAACGCCTGGCATTCGTGCCGCTTGCTTCATTTCAATTCCTGTCGAGGGCAGAGGAAAGGATGAGAAGCCAGCACAGGGAGACGGAATTCGGCCGAAGCATGAGGTGCCATGAGCACTGGCAGCCCTGCTGCTCTCCCCCACCGAGGCAGCTCTTCCCAGCTGAGTGTCTCCGAGCTGGGGATCCTCAGTCTCAGATGTTTCTCCACCTCAGACCCGCACGCTCCAGACGAAGGCACTGCAGTGAATCCCCTTGAGCAGAAAGGGCTGGAAATGGTGTAACCTGCTTTGAACGAGCTGTGTCACGTCAGCCCTCGCTGGTGCTGGACCGGCGAGTCGGCTGCATCCCAGGGACCTCACTCTACCCTGGCAGCAGGAAAAAATGTGTAGCTTTGAACACAAACTATCAACTGCTGGGGGAGCGATCTCATTTTCCCCTGTAGGAGGATTAAAACTAGAGATGGGTAGATTCAGGTGGGACATTAGGAAGCAGTTCTTCACCATGAGGGTGGTGAGACACTGGAACAGGTTGCCCAGAGAGGTGGTGGAAGCCCCATCCCTGGAATTTTTTAAGGCCAGGCTGGATGGGGCTCTGAGCACCCTGCTCTAGTGGGAGGTGTCCCTGCCCATGGCAGGGGGATTGGAACGAGATGATCTTTGAGGTCCCTTCCAACCCTGGCGATTCTATGGCGTTACATGGGAGACCTTACAGCGAAGGGATGAAATACTAGGGATATTTCTGCATCCTTCCCAAGATGAGGAGAAAGAAGATCTAGATCCCTTTAAGACAAATTATGTTAGTGAAGGGAAAAGCCAATTAAAAGGGAGAGCTACCCATCCAAGCAGCCCAGGAAGCCATCCAGCACTGCCATCCCGTCGATATATTGCATGAGGGAAGCACAGATAGTTGCACCCTGTGCTTCTGCACTCAGAGCAACATCTTTAACAGACGCCCTTGACCCAACCCTCAATAGATTTGCTTAATCCTTTTATGAACCTCCTTTCTCCTCCCTTAATATCCCAAGGAAACAAGTTACAGAATTTAATTCCTCATGATTTTTTCAACATGTTGCCTAATAGCATTTTATTTTCCTTCTGCTTACACCCCCGGTTCTAATACTAGTACTGTAAAGGAAATCACTTTTGTCACCACCAACATTCTACTGTTGAGATAAGATTTGTGTGCATAATCTACCTGCTGTCGGTCAAATTCGTTCATTGCTTCCCTCACACCCGGGATGTAGCTCACACCATTAATCCAGGCAAGGCGGGGGATGAATCCAGCGTACCCTTCAGATGAAGACAAGAAAGAGCATTTTCTGCTTGAGAACATAGATAGCGTATGAGGATCAACCAGTCTGGAAGTGGAAGAAGCTGGGATAAATCTAAAACCTGGGCAGAGCATCGGAAGGAAAAATTAACCTGTTTCAACTGTAAAATTAACTCTGACATGTGAAGAGTCTTTTTAAGGCAAACTCAATGGGCTGAACTGATCTGTGGTGGTCTCCATGACGTGTGGAAGAAACATTTAATTTTCTTACAGTCTTTTCTTTACACCAACAGCTCTGTCACGTTCTCTCCCAGTTTATACCCATTCAGGGGCTAACAGCTGGGTGTCCAACCTTTCTTCCTCATTTGCCCTGCCCATCCAACAAATTTCACCAGTTATAAGACAGAAACAATGTAAAGTCTAAACCTACACAAAACATAGTGAGGCAGAACCTAAAATCAGCCAGGACTCCCTCTTTTCAAAGGGAAATTTTCTAGCCTGGCCCCACAGCTGTGGGGAACTGAGGCAGCTCCTATTCCCCTTCTACCTGCCCATGGGCACGTGTCCCTCAGCGCAAGATCCGCAGGGTGACACAGCATCCCAAAGAAACACCCTCTCAGGGAGAGGAGCTAGGGCATTTTCCACCCCAAAGCGTTCACACGAGCTGGAGCGACTGGCCCGTGTCTCTGAGGTTTCCCCAGGAGGAGAAGGGTGACACCATTTCTTCTGAGGTGGGCTTGTGCTGCACGTGACCTCCCTCTTTGTTTACCTGGAATGACTTTCTGTTGGATCACATTTGGTACGTCCGGTTTTGGTAACCAATTGTCTTGCTCCATATCTGCGGTTTCAGCCACTTCTGGCAGAGTCACACCTTCAGTGTTTATGGGCTCAAAGTAAAAGCAGAAATAAAACAAACACCAGTAAAACCCACTCGCTCCATTGCTCAAATCACTGCTAGAACCCGTGAATGGCAATGGCCGTTTCCATTTCTTCCCAGCTTTACACTAAGAGCTACTCCAAGAGTAAATTCCTAGACGAGCTCTCCGTACGTAAAGGGTTTGCAGAACCCCCAGGGAGAACGAGGGGAGCTTTGGGTGCTGAGCTCCTTCGCAAAGCTGTTTCTCAGAGCAAGGAGCAGGAATGACCCTTCTTGGGATTTATACCCAAGCCGGCTTTTGACTCGATACGTCAAATCTCTAATCTCTGCCTTCAGGGGATTTGCAGAGCCCTGGCTGGCTGTGATGTGACAAGAGCTGTCTCTGCCTCCAGAATAAATCAGAGGCTGAAACACGTTGGTCCTGGGTGATCCGAGTGGTGCCGTGCAAAGCAGCATCCAGCTCCATGGGCAAATCCCAGAGCGTGTGATTCAACAAGGGGTAACGATGGTGGGAAACTCAGGCGGGAGCAGTTAAGGGGTCAGAAACCTGGCATGTGACCAAAGGTGCCAGGAGAGGTCTCTTCTCAGGAGGAGGAAGAGGAGGAGGAGGAGAACAGCGGCAGAGCTCCCAGTTCACCCAAAGGGAATGCACGCCTGGCTGCGAAGCACAGCGTAACACAAGATCTATTGACTGGGATTTGAAGCTAAAACTCAACCAAATAATCAGTTAAGCCTTTTTGATTGGGAAAAGTAAGTAATGATTACAGCAATCTGCTGAAGATGTGGTGGATTTGCTACTGCTAGAAATGTTCGCGCATTTGATGTTTCTCCACGTGACACTCCAATCTTTCTGCCCCTGCTGTCCACGCCCACATGAAATTCCCTTTTCGCTCGCCTGGACCAAGGCGATCCCTTCCACACCCACCAGTCCCCAGAGCCCACCCCTCCGCAGCAGTGTCCCTTTCCAAGTGTCTTTCCACCCAAGACCACTTACCGGTTTGCTCCCCGCCACGGCACCGCCGCGCTGGCCGGGTCTGCTCCTTTTTCCCTGCGCACAGCCTGGGGTTAGCTCGGGCAGCTGCCACTCTTGCCCCTCGGTTGCAGGATGGCATGAAATCCTCTGTGGGTACTCCCGAGGCAGTTGTGTCCGAGGGATGTACTGGCCAGAGTGGTGCTCGGGCACGGGGTCCTTGTGCATCGTCACCAGCTCATCCTCTGCTGGCCTGGGCCCCAGCAGGGGGGGTTTCGGCACAAGGGCTGGTTCAGGAAAGCTTGTGGCGGCCCCGGCTCTATCATAGGGAAAATACCCTGCGGGATAAAACATTGAGCTCAGGGAAAGGAGTGGCTGAAGGTGGATGAGGGATTCCCATTGTGCTGGGCCTTGGCCCCCATGTGCTCCTCTGGAGCGAAGGGAAGGAGCTTGGAGATCAACAGCATCCCATGGGCTGCGGGCGCATCCTGCGAGTGCCGCCAGCCCTGCCCGATAAACCGGCTTGCCCAGAGAAACTGCACAGAGAGGAGCTCAGTAACTTAACACTTATCCTAAGTGACACAAACTGTAAAATATCCCCAGCCAAACTGTAAAGATTAAAGGAAAAAAAGCCCAAACGTAACCTTTTCTCTGTGTGGCTGCATCAGCATCCCCCACAGCCCCACTGAGGAGTTCTTGCCCTGACATCACTGCTGCTCACTGGGGAGCAATGCCCAGGTCTGCTGTGACACAGGCTGGGAAAGAAATTGTCTTACATCCAGCGTATGCTAAATATCTCCACTGTGACCATGGGACAGAGCCCTGTGGCTTGAGACTCCACAGGGACACTGAGCTTGGCAACTTTGGTCTGACTTTCCCCTAAAAATACCCCGTGTCGTGGCTCCCTGGACTGCCCTGGCCCCACTCAACACCTCCAGCCCCAGTGCTTCCTCCTGCTCTGTGCCAGGAGCGAAGCCCATTTCTCCCTCCTTGGTGGTTCTGGAGGAAGGTGACCCTCCCTCCCCCCAGCAACCTTTCCCTTAGTGGAAAATGGTTACTACACAGTCTTGTCTTTTCTAAACAAACCAATTTTCTTCTGCTTTTGTTCTCATAGGTTGTTGGGGGTTTTTTTAACCCTCTGGTCATTACCAACTTGCCCCAACCTCCTCGTGTTTCATGGACATCTGTATTGCAGTGCAAAGCCCCACGGACAGGACGCTGTCCTCCAGCAAAGGCATCCTCTGCAGAGTCCCAGGGAATTACAACCCGTGCTGGCTCAGACAGCGTGGACCAAAATTTACCCCTTTCCACAAGAATATAAGACTTGTGATGGGCATTTAGGTTTCTAATCTGCTTGTAACTGTATTATAAAGCATAAAGACTGTGTATACCTCCAACGTACACGTACTCTACAGAACTCAATTCTCAAGTGCTGTCCAGGCCAGCAGCAAAATAAAGACAAATCCTTGATGAAGGTGATTTCTCAATCCAGTGTGCAAATCTGAAAGCAGGCTTTTCTTAGCATCTTTCATTATTCATGAAAATATTGCACCTACTCTTTTCTTTTTATCCCACAAACCAAAGGGAAAATGAAGTTGTTTTGTACTTGGGATATCCATGTGAGCTCTTTTTTATGACCCTGGGTTTTGCAAACTTACTGCTTCAGGAAGTTTGCACAGTAAGGCGCTAAATTAAAAGCCAGGAGAGCCCCGTGTGTTTAATTTGGGTGAATAACCACATTTTCAGTCCAGGTTCCCAGGGAGCTGGTGCCTGCACGCTTGGCCTGTGCCATAACCCACTCAATGCCAAGACAGCCACCGCTGGAGATCCTGCATAACCCTGGTTGGTATCCCCAACCCACAGAGCCTGACCTCACTTCCAGCAAGAAAACAACTTGGGATTCAACTGACAGAAGCCAGCAACGTACCCAGCGCACAGCAACAGGGCTTTGTCAAAAACAAACCTTGAGAGAAAGTCTTCAGACTGAGTTTGCTGAAGGCAACCTTAGAACCCAACGCTGCTGTGAGCTCTTTGATGTCCATCATGTAAGACACCCAGAAGGATGCCAGGTAGGAGTGTGCAGTGATGGGTTTAAGGGATCGCTCACCAGCAGCTGGAGCTGTCGATGAAGAGTTATCAGCACAGCAACCTGCTCCCCGTGGCCAGGTTCTTCAGCATTTCACCAACAAACAGCAAACGTGAGCTCCCAGCTGCAGAAGTTGGCGAGTGGCATGAAGGTTGGTGAGGAGTGAGTGAGAACGAGGCTGGGATAATGAGTGAGCGCAACTAGGTCAACTGGTTAGTTGGGTCCCTCCAAACTACGGTTTAGTCCAAGGAAAAGCAAATTTAAATGTCCAGGAATGAAGGCTGTAAACACCACCTG
Organism: Ceryle rudis; assembly: GCA_033439905.1. Taxonomy (NCBI): domain Eukaryota; kingdom Metazoa; phylum Chordata; class Aves; order Coraciiformes; family Cerylidae; genus Ceryle; species Ceryle rudis. The sequence goes on from JAAGNO010031341.1 coordinate 10,686, forward strand.
CATAGTGGAGACCTGGATCCTGGAAAACAGGGCCAGGATGACCAGAAAGGCCACAAGTTTGCAAGCAGCTTTGTGGCACAAATTCCCAGTGAGATGGGAAAGCATTGCTTTGGTGTGGCCATCCCCAGGGAAATGAAGACCAAGATCTCACTGGGGTTCATAACCCCAGGAGAAGACTCGTACCCGTTGAGCAGGGAGCAACAGCTCCAGCTTAGACACGTGAGTGGCCAAAGGAGGCATCCCCCGAGGGGGGCCGATCAGGGTCACAGTGCAGCTGCTGCTGGGGCCTGAGC
>JAAGNO010031341.1:11078-39741 GCA_033439905.1 Ceryle rudis
CACGTGAGTGGCCAAAGGAGGCATCCCCCGAGGGGGGCCGATCAGGGTCACAGTGCAGCTGCTGCTGGGGCCTGAGCTGGGTCTGCTCAGCAGGGACCAGGCACTTTGCCCAGAAGGGCTGGGACACGGTAGGAGATTCCTGCAAGTTCCCAGTGCTGGGAATCCACATGAGCACTTCCCAGTGTCTGATGGAGGAGTTGGAGCTGGTGGGAAAGGTCCAAAGAGCACACGAGCCCTTCTGCCGAGCTGAGGTAGGAGCAGCAAGAGGCACAATGAACCACAAGCTGTGAGTAAGAGCTCTGAGTACAACGAGCTCCGCTCCAGGCAGCCGATGGCAAAGGGGCGGAGGTGGCAGAGCTTTCCCATTTCTCACTGGGAATTTGTGCCACAAAGCTTCTTGCAAACTTGTGGCCTTTCTGGTCATCCTGGCCCTGTTTTCCAGGATCCAGGTCTCCCCTAAGCAGGGGGTGTTTACAGTTCCCCAGAGAGATGGCGTTTAGCCTGTGGGACAGTGCTGGGCTTGGCTCGGACAGGGTTAATTTTCTTCACAGCAGGCTGTGTTTGGGACTTGTGCTGGAAACAGTGTTGATAACCCAGGGATGTTTTGGGTGCTGCTGGGCAAGTTACACTGAGATAAGGCCTCTTGTGCTCCTCATCCCACCAGCAAACAGGGTCTCTCTCTCTGTTATTTTCCTTCTAATTACAATTTATCATTACAATATTTCAATTACTAAACTGTTTTTATCTCAGCCCACGAGTTTTCTCACTTCTACCAATTCTCTCCCCCATCCCAGTGGGTGTAGGGGGAGTGAGCGACTGTCCATCTGGGGCTTAGTTGCCACGTGGGGTCAAACCACAAGAATGTGGAAGAACTGGGGGGGTGTCAGTTCATAAAATGCCATAAAATCATTTGTCTTCATCTAACCAAAGATGGTCTGGGAACTAAAACTCTCAACTCCACCAGACACCCACTTGAGAAGCCCTGTAGTCATCAGCTGAGACCGCACCGGTGCCGCTCTCTGGGTGTCTGTGCTCCTACACCAGCGCTAAGATTGCTCCATGGCAAATACCCCATTTCACCCCAGAAGCCTACTGGGGATGGGCACTGACCCCCCCTGCTCATACCGACCCCGTCCGCGTTAGCAGAGCCTGCTCTGGTGAAAGGATGAGACCCGGGGTGCGCTCACCTGGACGCCCAGGGAGATAACCCTGGACACCGTGCTTCGTCCCGTTGAAGTCCTCGATGAACTTCTGCTTGCGCAGCGGTGCCAGCAAAGGGCGCGGGCTCTTCCGAACATCAGGATCCGTCAGCAGCCGGTACGTGGTTTTGCCAAAAGTCTCTCCAAACTGATACTTGTACTGAGGGACGAAGCCCTCATAGCTGAGGAGGAAACCAAAAAAGAGCAGTCACCCAGATGGCATCAGAAGGTGTCCTCTAGCAGGACAAAGCTGCTTTTGTAGAGCAGAAAGGCCACGGCCAGGAGCACACGCGGCTTGGAAAACACGAGGCAGGGAAGGTGGTTGTACAGGGAAGATGCCAGCACCAGCGACCGGAGCAGCAGCGCGAGGGGAGCCCCGAGAAGACGCGTGTTGCTACGCGGGGAGCCAGACGGGTGTCTCTGTGTCTGTCTGCACACACACGTTTTCACGTCAGCACACAAACTGGCCCATGGCTTTACAGCTGTGCGCAGGCACACGCTGGCGCTTCAGTTCGCGGAGGAATGCGGGACAAGGACCCGGAGCGTGGCTGAAGCAGCACCTGCAGATGGGAGACCTCAGGGTGGGAGCACAGCGTGGGCTGCGGTCGCTGTGACAGCCTTGACACCCCTCACTTAAAATAGCGTTTCCAGTTACGCGTCAGTTTTAGATTTTGTGATCCCTCTCTCTGTTCTAAACTACAGTGAGCTACTGGGAAAAGCTGATGGCTTGGAGCCACCCAACTCCTCTGCTCCATACCCTTGTACAGACCTGTCCAGGCACCATGCTCCCGGGAGAGGTGCGGGGAGGTGGCTGCTCAGCCCCAGTAACAAACATCACACGTCAGACCCCGGGGCAGGGTGTTTAGTGACACGGCTGCTGCTGCTTCACTCCCCAGGGACCAGCAGTTTGCCATCGTGGTGGCTCAGGGTAGGGCAGGTGCCAGGGCTCTGGCTCCTCTCCCGTGCCCACCAGTACAGATCAGAAACTTTCTCTATTCCCCGTATCAAACTTCCTGAGAATGATGCTATTCCACACTAAAGAAAGGGAGAGCTGCCAGCTGCGATGCACAGACAGAAATATTCCATCAATGAGCCCACCACTCATCTGGGGATAAAGCCAGATGACACACAGGGATCATAAGGTGATGAGTAAGAACTTTCCTTCCCAAACACTTCAAACAGCAACAAGCAGAGCTGTGCATTTCCACTTGGCAACTCTTCCCACGTTGCACACGGGATCTCTCCAGCAGCTGCCGGAGGAGCTCGGTGGCTCGTCCCCGGTGATTTTCAACGAGTCTTGCAACACAGGGAAGCTAGGCTGGGACGATAAAGCTGAGCAAGAGCACAAATGACAGAGTCTGATTAATTACAGGATGGCCAGAGGGACTCTGATCATGAACAAAATAATGGTAGGGCTGAGAACGGACTCAATCCATAGGCAATTAAAAGCGAGGTAATCGGAGGAGCTGGGGCAAGTCCATCTGGGTTTACGGAAGGGATTTGCTGCAGAGAGAATTACAGGAGCTGCCGACAAAAACCATGGTGCTTGGGGAAAAGACCGGTCTCTGCAGGGCTGTTCGTCCTTCTCCTGCGTGGTGGTTTGATGAAGAACCCAGAGGGATCCCCTGGTTCTGTGGTTCCCACTGAGGCCCTGCAGCCGCTGATCTCAAACCCCGCCGGCGAGCAGGGAGGAACCGGCTCTCCCAGGGCTGAGCCCTGTGTCACTTTTCTCTTACTCAGCCGTGTCTCTTCAAGGGCCACTCCCCAGACTTGCTCTGCTCCGTGCCCTTCCCAGCTCCATCAAGCTGGGATGGGGTGGGCAAGGCTGTGCCCCTTGCCCAGGATCCATGGTTTTACTCCTCTGTGCACCGAGTCCTTCACAGACCATCCCACGTGTTGGGTTTGGCTTCCCGAGGCTCTTGAGCACTGCAGTGGCATTTTCAAAGCCCTGGCCACTACTGTTGCCTGACCCAAGCAACAGTAACCAGTTTTGATGCCCTCGTTGTGTTTGTGGGTTCACCAGCACAGCTGGGAATGGCACATGGGACAACTGGTGAGATGCTGCAACGCGACATCTTCCCCCTCCTCCTCCCACTGGCACCCCAGTGCAGGCTGCACCATCTGCCAGCAGCAGAGCCCAGGCTGCAGCTGATGCCCTTCTGGCAGCTCCTCCCTACGCTCAGCCACCCAAACCAGATGCAAAGCAGCACCCTCACCACCTGAGGAGGCTTCCTCTGGCACTGGGGCTGACACTAGGAGCCTGCACAGCCTTGCAAGATGCAGTAGCAGAAGTTGGTTCCTCCTCCTCCTGCCTTCAGTGACTGAAGCACCAGCACAGAGAGGAGCAGCCCCAGATGCTGTGCTGGTATTAGGGCTCTAAGCAGCTTCTGGGAAGGTTTTGAAGCTTTTGAAGGTGCAGACCTGGTCACAGCTCCCTTCTTGCTGTTCCTCATCTCTCCCAAGCCACTGTGAGTGCGCAGCTTTGACAGGGTGACAGCACTCATGGAGGAACACGTCACATCGCTCCGACAACCCCAGCAGCGGAGGAACATCTTGAAAGCCCCTGACCCCAGAGCTTATGTAAGACACGGAGATCAGCCATGGAAAAATCCTGCCCGGTGCTGTAATGGGAAGGACTGATCTGCTCATCACTGCAGGAGCGTGTTAAGGAAGGAAACGTGCTCCACCCCTCATCTGCAGCTTGGGATCTGGCTCCTGCCCAGACCTGTGCACCACCTGCAGCTGTTGGGGCACAGCTGGTTTTCTGTGCCAAGGCTTCTCTGGAGTCTGGTCCTTCACCAGCCCCCCCCACCCTGGGGGTTCCTCCTGACACCCCTCAGAGTTCCCCTCAGGTTGGACTATCAAAGCAATTTTGTACCAACAAGGCTTGTTGGCCTCGGTGGCCGTCCAGCCCTTCCCAGCCCATTTACACCTCACAGACCACGTGTCACTAGGGGACCCCAGGCACAGCTTCTCTACTCCACCACAAAGCCTGTCCAGTTATTCCTGCCATTCACGTCTTGCTTTTTAACCCCTAACTCATTCCCTCAGCCATGACAGTTTGGTTTTGTTTGGGTTTTTTTGTTTGTTTGTTTTCTTCCAAGCCTTTAGAGGAGAATGTTAAAAAAACCCCAAAACCAGAAACAATCCACTCTGAAAAAAAATCTACCTAGGTATCAGCTACATCACCAGCACCCACAGAGCCACCCACTTCTTCAAAGAGCTGGGATCCGACCAATTTGACAAGAGTGTATCGTGTCTGTGCAAATACTTATTCAAAGGAGATCTTCAAACATCCTTGACGCAGAAGTTCTGACAGTTTGGGAGCCGAGCCCTGCGCAGCAGCCCTGGTAACATTTGGCAGCTTAAATGGAAAAAATAGGGGAAAGAAGGAACAATTCTGACTTTACACTCAACGTGCTATGGTGTGGCCTTTAATTATACCTTGTTTTAAAGTGGTGCTTCTTATCCTGGAGCCCTGTCTTCTTTGGAGCACTGTTACATGGAATATTTAATAGTGTCTTCAAAAAAAAAAAAACCAACCCCAAAATACGATGAATCACAAGCACTGTGTGATCCCAGCCGGGGCTATTTGCATTGGAAACCAACAGACATTTTGGATCAACTTCAGAACTTACCCAGGGATGTAGTAGGGGTTGGGAGGGAAGAGACTGTTCTCCTCCGGGGCTGCCATGGCAATGCAGCAGCTCTCAGTGGTGGGCGTGGGAGGAAGGAGATGCAGCACGACGCAGTCGCCCAGGAAACCTCTGTGATGCTGTTGGGAGCGATGTCTGTACCCAACAGCACTTCCAGCTGCAGCACACGCAGCTTGTCAGGTTTTTCTGGACGCATCTTCCTCCCCCACCTGGAAATTTTGGATGAGCACGTTGATTTTATAGCATTTGTCAGGTTTCCTGGAGGCTCGTAGCCCTGGGGACAGTAGCGCCAGATGTTCCTCAGCACAAGTCCACGTTCACGCTGCTGTTCACATCCAACATGCACAACTTGGAGAGCCTGGCTGCGTGCGCCCTGGTCACCAGAGCAGCCCACGCACGGCCAGACCGGCGCTGCTTGCGCTCACAAGGCCACGCGCACACCCTTCTGCCGAGGAAAACCCACGGCAGAGGTCAGGGGATTCACCGTGAGGCAGTGGAGGCTCAACCTCCTCCCCCTGCTCCTCACTGTCCTGGTGTGGCTGGTTTATCACACAGGATAAAGCTTGTTCCTGGTCCCAGCATCGTATGGTCACGCCCCGTGCACTGGGGATCTCACCCCCGTCCAGCTGAAGGCAGGCCCAGGACACGGGTCTCCAGTTGACTCAACAGCCACCGTGGCCAGTATCTCCTCAAGTCAAAGACCACTGTGCCTGTCAGCACCAGGGCCGTTTCCAGCAAGCCTGCTCCACTGCCCATGTCCCTGTGTGGCCTTGAAGAGCTCAGCCACACGGCCGGCAGATACTTCAAGATACTAGCCAGAAATCACAGAATATCTTCTTACTCCACCCAAAACTGTACCTGAGGAGATAAAAATGCTGCTCATCCTTAGGAGCCTGAACACTTTTGGAGACCTGGAACTTCCAGCCTTTATAATAAATCCATTTGAGTTTCCCTAAATACCTGAGCTCTCATCAGAGGCCAACCTCTCCAGCAACCCCAGGCCTGCGGGGTGCAGAGGTCTGAGGCGTACGACAGCTCTTCTTAGAGGTGCACAGGGAAAGACCAAGAGGTAACAGGCACAAGCTACAACAAGAGGAAAGCTCACTGGAAACAAGGAGAAAATTCTCTCCCACAAGAGCAGCACAGCCCCGGCACACGGTGGCATCCCCGTTCTTGGAGAGATTCAAAGCTCTGCCGGGGAACACCCAAAACACCCCAATGCAGCTTTGAATTTAGCTCAGCTTTTAGCGCACAATTGGATTAGAGACCTACAAAGGTCCCTCCCTGCCCAGATCCTTCTCTGAGTTTAATATCAACAGGATAAAAAAAATGCAGCCCCGTATTCACATCACGGGACAATGACCCCAGGCTGTTCAGGTCCATCAGCCTCCTCATCTCCTGAGCAGGCTCAGGCCAGCACGGTCCCAGTGTTTTCAGAAGCTCCCTTCAAAGCTCACTCCTTTAAACAGCCAGGGGCTGCTCCTTCCAAACCCGGGGGTCACACACTTACCAAAGAGCTACTGAACAATCAAAGTACCGATCCTCAGTGCAGGCACCTGGGTAAAAAAAGTAGAACTTCACTTTTGTCAAGGTTATCATTAGAATTTATTGATACGAGAGAAACTTCGTATGTCAACATGTCAATGGAGGAACAGCACATCCTGATGCAACAGAAGTACAAAGCCCATCCAGGTGACGTTACAGCGCTCTGGGATCTCCGAACCCCGCGGCACAGGAGATCTCGCACGTGGCTGGCTGTTACCTGCGTACATTTTCTGGGACTGGAGAGACATACTCCAGAAATACAATCGACATGTAGTTTGCCAGTCACCAGCACCCGACAGGCTGCAGCAGGGACCACGCCGGCTTTGACTCCCACTGCCCAGCTCCCAACAGACACTGCACGCCTGTAACGGCAGCTCACCCCGGGCCCCTCTGGTCAGGGGGGAAAAAACCACTTCCTTGCGGGTGAGATTCACCTGACCCTGTGTAGCCCTCCCAGGGAGATGAGATGACGTGGGCCCAGTGGCTCCTCAGCACGTACAGAGGCTCAGAGGACCAGCTCGGGTGGAGGGGAACCCCACGCTGGGTCTGCAGCGGGACAACCTGGGCACGGTCCTATCAACTGAGCTGCAACTGGAGAACTTCAGGATGGGGTCTGTTCTGCCCGGGGAGCGGACACGGCTGTGCCACGCTGTCCCGGTGGTTGCCAATCCAGAAGCTTGTTGCTTCTTTCAACACAAGTTACCCTCCTGCTAGCCCTGCTGGGACATTCCCCCTCTCAGCAGTGCCCTCTTACAGGGCTCTCAGCACAGCCAGCCATTCATACTCTGCTTCTGGCTAAGATAAAAATTATCTTTATATTCTTTACTGGAAATATATGCTATGCTGGATGCTGTTTAAAAAAGCCAGGTGATGAGCTCTCATCTTCTCCCAAGCTTATGAAACATTTGGTTTGGTCCCAAGTATCTTGTGAAACGATTAGAGAGGGAACAGCAGAGTATTCCCCAGGCGCCTGGTAAATCCACAATGGATTTACTGTAGAAATGAACTGAGTTCTCTAATTCACTCCAAACGGATTTCAGAGCCCTCTAAAACCCTCCAGAGAATGTGCCATTTGTGACACGACAAACAAAAAGCACAACCCCAAGTTCAATGAGTGAATGGTCTCGTGCTGTGCTGGGAGCATCCAAAACAAAGCGCAAACCCACACTAAGGGGACGTGCCAGTCCCATCTCCCAGTGCCAGACTGGATGCTGACAATCAGGGAGCCTGGGCTGGAGGGCACCTGCCTGGCCGATAGCACCAACCCTGCTGCAGGCCTGAAGAGGAATCCCTGACGCGCGCGCGCGCCGGTGGATGACCCGTACTCTGCTCTTTTCCTCTCGCGTGAGCTGTGACAAGTGACACGGGGGGTTCTGCTCTCAGCCATTCGCTTTCACCAAATTAAGTTCCCTCTGCACACGTAACGGCATTGACTTAGAGATCTCATATTAATGGGTACTTATACAGGATTAATTGCACATCAGTCCATTGTGGCTACAAGTTCATTAGGCTAATAAATCTACATAGTGACAGTAGTACAGTATCAGCTACTTTTCAATACAAACTCCCTAGCCTAGCCTTAATTTGTAGGTCAGAAGAAGATCTTCTACCGCACGGACCTTCCCAAGACCTTTAACATTCACTTTCAAAATATTTTTTTTCTAGAAAAAAAAAAAAAAAAAAAAAAAATCCAGTGTGGGGAAAAGGCACATATATAACAAAAGCAGTGCTTAACAACCACAGGAAAAAAGAACACGATCTGGGACTCTTGTATCAGCATCCTCTGTAGACCCTGGTAGCGTTACTTCCAAAGGGTTGCTAAATGCTCCGTCAGTTCTCAAGTCCGTTAAACCATCTCTAGTCTCTCACTGTACGCATCGTCTGCAGCGAGAGCGTGCAGAGACACTTGCTAATGTGCACAAGACTTCCATTCGATTCAATGGAATAGTTTCCGAAGACTGAAGTCTTTACTTCTAGAAACCTGTTGTTGGAGTGGGAGTGCTCTCACCCGCTGGTTGCTTCCTATTCCACCCAGGAGAGAGCTCCAGCCCCTCAAAGTTTCACTCATCCGTTTTGCCCAAAGGTGTATGGGTAGCTAAAAAAAAAAAAAACCCTCTCACAGTATTCCCAGGAAATGATTCAGAAGAGGAGATGATTTTTCAACCAAATGAGATCCTCTGGTCCTGTGTGTCAGACCATGGCCAATAGAATGAGCAGCTGCCATGGACGTCTCAACTTAAATACGTCTCAAAGTCAAGGGAGGAGAGCAAGGCGGCCTGACCATCTTCCCGTGAGGTACAGGCAAAGAGACACCAAAGTCACTCTGTTCTCAACAGTTTGTCTCTTTCTGGAGTCAAATGTTTGATTCCATTTGTTCTAGCAGGAATTGGTGAATCGTGTCAAAAGTGGGACGATCTTTTATATCCCTGCTCCAACATTTCAGCATCAGGTCAAACACAGGGTTAGGACACAGAGGAGTCTGGGAGAGATAGATCTGAAAGGAAGAAAGTTAGAGCTATTTCAGTGTTTGTTTTCATAAAAAGAACTGAACTTTCACGGAGTTAACACCAAAAGGACAGTTTCATTCTAGGTTTACAAGACACGGCCATCATGCAGTGTTTGAAATCCATTAAGCACGAGCCTGGCAGTGAAGTCTGGATGGAGCTCTGATGCCATCGCAAATGGCACCGTGGACACTTTGCCAACTTGTCTGATGAGCTGGTCACAAAACAGTCCTTTGTTCCCCAGGAAACACGAATGCTTCAGAGGGATTTATCTTCCCAGTGACAGCAAAACACAAACCAAAACCAAATTTACCACAATAAAATCCAAATACTTCCACTCACCGTAGACAACCCATGAGGCTTTCTAAGCATCGTGACAGCTTGTTAGCAGAGACAGAAAAAACACCTTTTAGAGCTTATCTAAAGCACAGCTTGGCAGTATTTTTTCTTCCCCTCTCTTTTCAGTACACATCTTTTAGGCTCTTCACTAAATCATTAGTATTCAGGAGACAGCGAATAAAACCTCCCGGCATTTTGTTCCCCTTAATCCTTTGACTTGTTCGGTGCTGTAGGTGAATTTTGGGAGAACAGCAAAGTGTTCTGAAGTGGCAAGCCACGATTTTGGGTACAGTGACCCTCAGTGCTGAGGGGCTGGGCTGTCCAGCGTCATCACTGCTATCTACCAGAGGCAGTGGAGTGCACAGTCCTGCCTGGGAGCAGGAGAGGCCAGAACGACACGGAACAGCCCTTTGGCAACCTGAGATGGCCAAAGGCTGCTCGGTGTAAGTGGGATACTACAGGGAGTGCCTAATCCCTGGGAACTAACAACCCCTTCCCCAACTCAGTAAGCGCTTCCCTGTCTTCCACAAAATATCAGTGGGAGAGAGATGACCAAGGAAAAGGGCACAAGGATTGTGCAGGAGAGCCTGGGAAAGGCAAGGAGGACAGGGCAGACTGGAACAGAAGTGGCTTTTAATAAGGAAGTAGCACAGGACAGGGCCAAGAGACTCTTGCAGGGGGACTCCAAGAGAGGAAGCTGGTGCAATGAGCCTAGAAAAGGGGAAGAGAGGTGGGACACACTTGAGAAGATGAGTAATAAAGGTAGAGACTTCTGCAGATGACATAAGGCCAGCACAAAGGCCCTGGGGAGATCCACCTGATGTGACCAGGCGATGGAAGGAGAGGTCCTGTTTGCATTCTTACCTGCCTGCCCTGGCTCCGGAAGAACTCTCCTGTGTTCTCGATGACTTGCTCATCTGAGAGGAGGCTGTAAGGTTGCTCCTTACACAGGACGAACATCTCCCAGAGGGTGACCCCAAAAGCCCAGACATCACTGGCTGTGGTGAACTTGCCCTGTCAAAAGAAAGGATGTTGTAAGCCCAGGTTGCTCGCAGTGCACATTGAGCAACGACCACTTCAGTCTACACCCTCTACAGCTGAACATGAGGATGTGGAACTCAGACCTGTGGAAACCGAAAAGAGAGACAGCAGAGCAGGTGACCTGCTCTCAGCAACACACAACGAGACTGAGGTATGACGTGGCCGGAGCCACGTGTCTGTGGGACCCACGGGACAGCTCTAAGAAACGGCAGCTTTCCGTGGGGCAAACAGAGAGCGAGTCTCAGAGAAAACCAGAGACCACCCCTCCTGAGAAAGGCTGCATTTGCAGCAGCAGGGGCGTAGACTGTGGCAGGGGGTGAAGCTGCTGCCCACCGCCACCCGAAACACGGCAGGCAGGGCAGCAGGGCCTTTGAAGAGGAAGCAAAGCCCTCGGGGTGAAAGCAGCGCCAAAGCAGACTCCAGACTCTTAGAGAAAGGCCATGATAATTTTGGTCTTTGCACATGTAAGAAGTGGGTGACAGTCTGCTTGCTGTCCCCGTTTTCTGCCTTCCAAAAATGTGCCCAAACTGGCCATGTTTGGAATAACGTGTTTCTGAAGGAGTAAAAAGAAGCTGAAGACTACTTAGAAAATACCAGAAAAAAAGAAAATAAAATGTTTGGGCAGGGAACATCCGAGAGCCAGATTGCCCAGGCTCATCTGGCAAGCCAAGCAGTCTGTCAATGTTTGGAAGATATTCCCACAAGGAAGACGGGACTGACTTATGGTTTGGATGCAGCTGTAACCAGGAAAATAGGGTGGATTTAGCAAAGTTCTGGCCTGTCAGCCTTTATAGCAGAGGTAATTACAATTTTTCTGCGTACTCCGAGAGCGTGTTGTATTGAAGTACAACCAGGTGATCTCAACAACTCGCTTGAGAAAGAAATACTGGGTGAATATTAAGGAACTGCCTCCAGTGTTTGGGCTGTTGAACAGTCTCCGAAGGGGAGGCAGCAGGACCCTTAAACACGAAACAAAACCCCAACCTCAAAACCAGATCTGGCAGATCTTTTGATGCTGTAAGAGCGTTACCCATACATGTGTTACTGTGTCAGGGGCACAGTGGAAATCAGAGAAAGGGATAGAGAATGGTTTTGTGCTGTCCCTACCAGGAGGATGCTTTCCCAGGCCATCCAACGTATGGGCAGCACGGCTCTCCCCTGGATGCGGTAGTAATCCCCGCTGTAAAGATTCCTGCTCATGCCAAAGTCTGCAATCTTGATGGTGTAGTTGTTCCCCACCAGACAGTTGCGGGTTGCCAGATCTCTGTGCACAAAATTCAGAGATGCCAAGTACTTCATTCCCGAGGCAATCTGGGTGGCCATGTACAGCAGGTTAGAGTAGCTGCATCAGAAGAAAACGGAACAGAAAGAAAACAATAAAATCAAAAGAGTTCCCCACACATAAATCTTCCTTGCATTTGATGTGTCCCAATGACCTGTTCTATCTTCTGCCATACCAGCGAAGCTGAACTGTCTAGTTTCAGGGCACTAACACCCCCACCTCCCAGGCCAAGCTAAGTCCTAAGCTGACTAAGAACAGACAAGCTGACCCTGAAATTCAGGGCCCTTAGAATTTTGTCATCCTTTAGGTTTTTAATATCGTGTATTAATTTCAAGATTTTCAAAGCGTTTATGCAAAACACTAACTTGAAACAAAATAAGTTTAAGAACTGCTTAGCCTGGTATTTCAAACACTGCGACTATTGCACGCTTGCAGTGATACAAACAGCTCACTGAACAGCAAAGAGAACTAACTTGAAATAAAAAAAAAATGCAGCATTTTACTGAAAAATATAAACAGATGCATTTTCCATCTAATGATTTAAATTCCCCCCCCCCGGCAAAGTGAAGATAATATTAGTGAAGTGAAGTTGCACGACAGGCAGAGTTTGGACCATCTGACTTTCAGTGTTCTTCACACACTACTGTTCTGTGGGGCTTGGCTTCTTTCCCCCTGCGCACGCTCAAACGCTTCACACAACCAAGCATTTATCACAACAACTCATAAACTGTTCCCAGTTTGTATTTCTCTGAAGAAGGTCAGAAGAGGCAGTCAGCCTCCTCCTTGTTGCATCCCGGTGGCAATGAGAAAAGCACTATCATGTGATCTAAATCACAATGCAATGCATCTCATGATTACAGTCCCAATCGATCTATTCCAACCCGAAGCATTTGATGATTCTGTGACTCTAATCAATAGCTACTCTGTCACTAGAGCCATTCGGAGGCAGCCCCTCCTCCTGGCAGAGCACTGCCGGGAGGGTCTGGGCACCACTTCCCTCCAAGCCTTTCAGCACAGTGAACATCACAACCCAGCTGGGTGACACTTGGTCCAGTCCCACAGTCAGCTCAAGGTTCCTCCTGATCCAGGTGGACCTACTGAGCCCCAGAGAAGGAGCTCTGCCACACACTTGTACCTCGCTAACCTGGCTCTGGGCTTTTGGCAGAGGAGTGGGCAAAGCCACCAAAATCCTACACTCTTCCCTTCCCCTGCAGTTGCCTCCAAAATCCTACACTCTTCCCTTCCCCTGCAGTTGCCTCCCTGCGGCTGCTGCTCTTCTCATTCAAGCAGCCCAGTCTCTCCCGTCCCACCTGCACACCCTGGCAAGGTGCCATCAGCAAGTACCTTTTGGCTCCCTGCCCCTCTGCTCAGCAAGCTCTTCAGGGCTTGATGCATGTGGCTCCACATAGAGACCCTCCCCAGCAGGCTCATCTCCACGATTCACTAGCCGTTCACAGAGACAGCAGGGAGACGAGTTTCAAACACCAGAGAACCATAATGACTTAAAAATGTATGACCTCTCTGCCGGGAAGGGCTGGTCACTACATTTGGTGCACCAAATATTGGGCTTGAGAGACAGGTGGAATGGCTGGAGCTTGCCCAGTCAGTCGGACACCCCCAGGCACCGGCAGAGATGAGCTGCACTCTTTGGCAGGGGGATTCGTTTCACTCTCGGTAAGTGGCTCCCACACAGATACCTGAGCTGGACCCTCTGGTTTCCTTTAATGTGAAATGTATCTTGCTGGAAGGGACAAAAGGAGAGGCTGAAAGATCAGCTGGAGAGACAGAAAAATGAGACACAGAGCCAAGGAATGGACACAGAGGAGGAACAACGTGAGTGATGGTGCTGAAGTCAGATGAGAGGTGAGGAGGAGATGAAGAAGAAAAGGACAGGCTGAGGCTGTGGCCAGGAAAACAGGCACAAGTCTAAAGCTGAAAGCTGTTTCAGATGTGCAGGAAAGACGGTGGACTGGAGAGCCCTGGGATATGTTTCTACTTGGATGTAAATCCTCTCCCATCCCACAGCTCCCGGTGTGTTGTGACCGCAGGATACCCGTCTAACACTCCCTGACAGGACTACTGACCACTGCTAGCTACTGGCAGAAATGCTGGTGTTGTCCCAACGTGCTAAGACCCAGCCACCTCCTGGTCCAGTCCATCAACTGAACTGGCTCTGCCTAACTGCCCAGTTCTTGAACTGGACATAAATCTCGTCCTTTGGGAGGTAAATGCCAAAGGCAGCGACTCCTGATCAGTGCACGTTTCCTTCTCAAGCAGAATACTTCAGTCCTACACACAACCCTCCTCTGATGAAAGGGTTTTTGCAGTAGTGAGGATGCTTTTATGTCAGAATTAATCTTTCCACAGAGGAGAGAGATAATTGCCCCTGCTGACAGAAAATCATGGAATCATCCAGGTTGGAAAACACCTTTAAGATCATCGAGTCCAAACCAAATGGTTTTCTTTGCCAGATATTCTCCTTCTGTTGTCTGATGAAATCTTCTCTCAGTGAAGCTCCACACCCAACTCCCCTCATATACTATTTTTTAGACATTCAGAAAGCATACGAACTTTCTCAAAAGCCCAAGAGACATTCTTGATTTCCATCCCAAAATTCCTGCTGTACTGCAACTGGCTTCCCATATTAATAGCATGTTTGATGCAAGCCCACTATCATAAACAGATGGTCACATCAGTAAACAGTACATCCAAGATGATCAGTGTGACCAGAAGAGACCACGGCCAGGAACACTTCACAGGAACAGAGAGGCCTCAGGAACAACCTCTCACGCGAAGCGGGACTCGTGTCCACAGCATGGGCTGTGGCAACGCCCGAGCTGGGGAAAGGTCACAGCGGACGGACGGGGTAGCTCTAGATTGTTGATTTGTCCCAACGATGGGCAGCTGCTCTTACCTGACGCAGGGAATGTTGTTTGAAATGGCAAATTTGCTGTAGATCTCCCTCTGCGACAAGAACTGATTGAGGTCTCCGTTTTCCATGTACTCTGTTATCATGCAGAGCGGGTCGTCGCGCACGCACACCCCCAGAAGCCGGATGATATTTGGGTTCTTCAGCCGTGACATGATCTTGATCTCCTTCAGGAAATCATTTCTTGTAAAACAGAAAACACAGAGGTTCAAATCCTATTCTACTCCTTTGTCTAAGGAAAGCAGAAGTGGCACGTACGGATATCTCAGCTCAGAGACATTGGCGCTGCCGCACACAGCAAATCTGAACGCTGGTTCTGTGCTTGTGTTCCACACGGACCCCTTCCCAGCAAACAGGATTACTGCAGCATTTCTCTTTGACATTATGTCTACTCCTACCCCCGCTCCCTGCTTGTGTCCTGTTCCTTACGTGAACGCACAGAACCCACACCAGAGACACGTGACACTCTTTCACAAAAGTCAGCAGGGTTAGAGCGCGTGGAACTGGTTGCTTGGAGAGTATTTCCTTTCCTTCTCAGATGGTCGGCGCTGCAGCTGCGCTTACCTGGCTGTTTTGTTGACATCTGATCTCAACATTTTCACCGCTACGAGAACCGGCTGGTGAGTGAATTCTGAAGATGGGAGTCCCAGGAATTCCAGCAGACCATCAGCTTCACAAAGGTGCACCTGCAGGGCAGAAAGCAGAGGCAACTAAGAAAGCAGGCAGAGGCAGAAAACCAGAGGAAAACACCAGCACACTGAGGCCACCCGTTTGGTCACCGCTGGCAGAATGACCAGCTGAATGATCTAATGAAGACGACACTGTTCTGATCAGAACTAGTCCATAGGTTGGCCCCAGAACCTGGACAGAACGTGTAGTTTGCTATAGAATCACAGAACGTACTGGGTTGGAAGGGACCTCTGAAGGCAATAAGCAGGGGCATCTCCAGTAGGAACGCATGTGAATTGTGGCCCCAAGCACACCAAATTTCCTGCGTGCATCCAGACTGGTGCCAGAGCCTACTGGGGCAGGCCAAGTTGCCCAGCAAGCACTGGAGATGCCTGGGAAGGCCGCTGTGCCCGGAGCTGTCTGCGTGCAAACAGCACGGCTGCGGCAGGTTTGACATGTACAGCACATCACACCAGCCATACCGGTCCGGAACTGTCCTGCAGCCTTGAGTCACTGCTCAAACTTAATTGAGAAGCATCCAGGAATTACAAACAGCTATTCAAAGTCTGATAATTCCAGGAAATAGAGGAGAAAAACGTGCGTGTGCGCGCACATGTCCACGGGTGTATAAAGTGACCACCTCACCTGGGAATATACTTCGAGATGAATACTCTTAAGAGTACTCAGAATTCTAAGTTTCTTCAGATAAATGAGTAAAACCATAAAATTACTGCCAGGGTTGTATAAGAAGGGGTGATAAGACGCTTGCTTAAGAAGTTATCAGAATTCATATTGAAATGGAGAACTGATGCTGGGGTGGGGAAAGGAGACAGGCCTGAGTGTGTGGGATAGGAAAAAGGACTGGAGGAAGGGAGCAGACTGGATGTGCCAGTCAAAGACTCGCAGCAGGGAGGGGAACGTAATAGAAGCTTAATGGATTTTATATGAAGAACGCAGCAAGAACTTATGTGACAAGTGTGGTGAGGAGAAAAAGGAGTCCCCATAGCAAATGGAAGAAACCCACAGGACAGAAACAAAAGTACAAAGATGCTGATGCTGTTACACAGAGATTAAAATCTGCTGTGGTGAAAGGACAGCCCCAAGCCCAGGAGCAGGAAAGAGCCATGGAACTAAAGTGCACGGACTGCAAGTGCAAATGCTGTGTCACCGAGTCCGGGGAGCAAGGAAGAAAAAAAAAAAAAAAGACTGAAAGGGAAAGAAGCTCTGAGCAGAGAGGTAAAAAAAAGCCATGAGCCATGTTTCTAGAAGGAAGACTTGCACGCTAAGGCAGAGCAGTGGAGCAGAGAGTATGATGACTAAGGAGGCGAGAAGGAGAAATGGGAGAAGGCGACAAAGCACATTTGCAGAAGTGAGGGCAAGAGCCTGTGACATGAGGAAAGAACAGCCTCTGAATCAACCTCCAAGCAAAAAGGAGCAGCCAGGCTGCTGCTGTTTAACAACACAGAGGAGGAGGAGGAGGAGGAGGAGAAAGCTTTGACAGTTATTAGGACAGGAATGAGAGGGAAGGAGAAACCAGAAGTAAAACAATGAGGAAAAAAAAGCCTCTCTGTTACGTGTGTGGAGCACAGCCCAAGAGAGGGCAGGATCCTGGCAACAGCAGCAGGGGCTGCACTGGCAGCTGGGGGAGGAGGCTGAGGATGTCAGCACCCTCCCAATACTGGGAGCGATCCAGAAAGAAGTGAGGGGCGTGGGGAGGGGGCTGGGGTAGGGAAGGTGTGCTGTCAGAAGGGAGGAACTGGAGATGGCCCATCACAGAGGAGGGAGCAGTCAGTAAAGGGCTGTGCTTTGCCAAATGTAGTAGACAGGTAGAATTTAAGGCCGCGAATGAGCAAAAGCTGGGAAGAAAAAAGCAGGAGAGGGGAAGAGCAGGTCAGTATGGAACTAGGGATAGTGTGGAAATGAATCAGGGAGAAAAGGTGAGTTGAAAACATTCAAAGCTTGAAAGGAGCTTAAGGAGTAAAGAGAAAGCTTGGCAGATGACACGAGGCATGTATCACACTGCCTGAGGCTCCTGACAAACCGGAGCTTGAGCAAGCAGCAATGCCAGAGAATATACGAGGGCATCAGAGTGCTTGGGAAAGTGGTTTTTGCAGCCAGGATCAATCTGTCTTGGCTGAAGTCCCTGCCAGATTTTCAAACTCACATGCCTAAAGGTGGGCGACAGCCATCACGTTTGAGATGTGCATGGAAGACCATGAAACAGTCCGAATTCCCACCCCCAGGCCTTTTCTGTAAGGTCACAAACAGGGATATATAGAGCGAACAGAAGAAGTTTGCAAAGTTCATCTGCTGAGAAAGACTCGTGTGGTCCCAAGCAGCAGCCTCACAGGTGCAGAATGGGGCTCTCTGAAGCCTGTCCTGAGCAACATCAGCTTTCCCCACCAGCAAAGCCATGGATTAAATAAAACACTGGTAAGCAGAACCCTCATCTGCCAGGCACGAAGCGGTGCCAGAGAGGCAGGGCAGAAGATTCAGCTCTGCCAGGAATCTCCCTTCTTGTTGGGGGAAAAGTGGACGAGAATGGCTGTACCTCTCCAAACTGTCCTTCTCCCAGCTTCTCCTTGAGGCGTAGCTGCTGCCGTGGGAATTCCCCCACCGAGATGTCCTTCTTGGTGAGTGAATCCACCGTGAGGGCTGGGACCGCGTACATGTTGTTGCCGGTCACACCTTGCAGGTGGACAATATCGGTTTCGGCGTAGTGAGGAACGTTGTTCTGAAAGCCTTGGTGAGGGGTGGACTTGGTCAGGTCAGGCTCAGCATAGTCCCCACTGCACACTAGGGGGAAACCAAAGACAGGTGGAGTCAGACACACTCACTCCCTTAAAACCAGTATTGCCCAGCTTTCACTCCTCTCAGTCCTGCAGCCCCAGCTGCACGCCTACCACCTTGTACTGAGGTACACCCAGATGGAAGACTCTGCTTGAACTGGGGCTTAAACCAGACCAGGCTGCACCTCTGCGGACACCGGCACACCTGGGAGGTGCCAGCGAGTTCGTGTTGAATCGCTGCCTGCTCCATCCAGTTACAAGAGCTAAAGTTCTTGCCCAGACACGAGGCGTGAGTCTGAAGTGATTTCCCGTTTCTGATTCATCCTAACTATGATCCGTTCCCCTTACCTGACACAGAGATGTTGCTTGCAACGTCAACTTGCTCAGGATTCCCTCCTGCAACAAGAACTGAGCGGTCTCCGTTTTCCACGTACTCTGTCAGCGTGCCACACTACCTCACACAGCTTAGCCACACAAATATCACGGGATAACTCCTTAGAATTAACTCCCTCTATGGTCAGCATTACATCAAACCTTTTTCTGCTTCAAATTCACCTCCTGACTCAATCCAAATCACTCTCTCTGTGCAGTATAATGCTGGATCTTAGCAGCTTGTCAGTGTGTGAGGAATGCAGCACTGCCCCTCCATTCCCTCATCAACGCTGCTGTCACCCAGGACAAAACACTGCTGGAAATGTTCCCTTCTTCATGCTTCCAAAAGCTCCTCTGGGGCTGGAAGCCAGGGCACCACTGACAATTCTCAGTTGCATTTCCCTGTGGTTTTTCCTAAGGGAATTTCAAAGAGGCTTTAGCTGCAGGAAAAGGTGCTAAAGGTCTTCTCCACCAGTCTGTCTGGACAGCCCAGGAGTGCTGCAGGCAGCAACTCCGCTGCCAAGGGGCTGATGACACACTGTGATTGCCAAAACCACATCCAAAAGATGACCTGGCTAATGTATGAGCACAGTCCTCAAAGAGCCCTAAGAGGCCACTACCCTCTAGTGGAGCTGGTGCCTGAGAAGTGTCAGAGCTCCAGAATAATGTCTTAGGTTTCTGAGTGAGTCTTGTATTGCACAGGACTCAGAGGAGATTACTCAGACACCAAGAAGTGGCACATATTAAAATCTATGAGAAATAATAAAAGAATAAATGCATAACTTCTGGAGGTTGACAATTACATTACCTGAATCCTCTGCACTTTGGGAAAGCTCTGGAAGCTTTTGGAGCAGCGTAGCTGGCTGGTGGTATTCCAAATCCAGTGGAAAAGCACGTTCATAGGTGGGATTTGACTGGTGGATCTGGGTCTGGTTGTTGGCAATGGTGTAGCTGTAGAAGGAGAGGCGAACTGTGGCATCCTCCTCCAGGATTCGACGTGGGGCCTGCAAGAGAGAGAGAAAAAAATGCTGAGGTGATGGTCAGGTAAGTAACTTATTGGCTGCAAGCACAGCAGTTTCCAGTAACATCTTGGACAGGGCTGGCATCAGCCCCTGCTGTGAGTGGAGTTTCAGCTGCTCTGTGGAGCTGGGAAAATCCTGTGCTTTCCACATAAGTCCCTGCTCATTAGTACTGAACTTGTGCCTGCAAAATAACCCCACTGTATTACCTTTTCCAACCTTTTCTGAACGTATTGTTTCCAAAGAATAATGATTATAATCATCAGGAGCAGAAGGATAATAGCCACAAGGCAGCCCACGAGGATGGAGGTACTGGAGTCGTCTGCTTTCTCTCCTATCCAGGTGCTGGTTACAGAAGATGTGGTTTCTGCAATCGCAAAGGAACAAAGAAGAGTCTGGAGTTAACAAAGCACAGGTTGTTACCAGTGCTGGCCAACGTCCTACACAGCCCTCCCTACAGCCAGGTATAGAAAGGATCTCAGGCAGCTTCCGTGTTCACATTTTGCTCTTAGCAGAACTTCTCACTTTGGAGGCTCACAGCTCAGAACTGTGCAGAGAACTTCTGCAGTCAAAACCTGTTCTTAGCGTTGGAACATTCCTGCAATGGCCCCATACTAGAGCAGCCAGTTTGCAGTTTCCCTGGCTGCACACACACCTTTGGCCCACTTGCTCTAAGGCAGCCTCGGCCAGCTGAGGGAAGAAGAAGAAATCCCTGAGGCTTGGAGGACTAAAACGCAGCCCTGTGCAATAACCAGGTCATACCTGGATCTCCAGAAAGGAAGAGAAAGGCCCCATCCCTGGAGACATTCAGGGTCAGGCTTGATGGGGCTCTGAGCGACCTGCTCTGGTTGCAGATGGCCCTGCTCCCTGCAGGGGGGGTTGGACCAGATGAGCTTGAACGGTGCCTTCCCACCCAAACCAGCCTGTGATTCTACGATTAACTAGGATGGTACTGTGCAATCCCCCAGCAGACAGGCCCTTGGCATGGCTAAGTGACAGAAGTCCTTACCCCAGGTGCCCTCGGTAGCATTGTACTCTGTTTCCAGGAGATCCGTTGTGCTCGTGGCTGCCGTAACGAGATTCGGGTTCACACTCTCCATGTCTGCGGAAAGGGAGGCGTCAGTCCAACAACCAACCCCCCTGCTCCTGCCCGTGGCCAGGGTGATCCCCACCCTGCCTTTCCCAGCAGGACGGGGCTGGGACCCACGCAGCGAGTCAGCAGCAGCGGGAGCAGAGATACCGGCTCGCTCAGCGCTTCCCAGCACACCCAGGGGAACGAGCCCCTGCGCTGAGCAGCGGTACATCCCGGCTGCAGCAAACCCCAGTGGGGGCAGGAGGCTTCCCCACACTTGGCCAGGCACAGGGAACTGGAGCATGAGCTTTTTTCCTTTTTAGCATGATTATAAGAATCACCATCCTAGGCTAGACCAAGACTCTGCCTAGTCCCACATGTGACAGATGGCAGCCAGGAGGAGCTGCTATCAGAGTGCTCCTTCCCCAGGAATGTCCTCTCACTACAGCCAATTAGGGAGCTTCTAATAGGAAGCTACAGCTGGATCATTTCACTGTCAGTGCTGGTGGTTTTCTCCAAGACTCTTGTCTATTCCTTTCTAGATAAAGCACTTCATGGCACCGACTTCTCCTTCATAGTTAAGACTTGAGGGAAAACAAAAGTCAGCCTCTTATTTTTAATAGTCTGCTAGCTTGACCATCTTCTGTAGTTACTCTTAAGCTATTCATAACAAAACACTTGGTAAAGAGAAGTAAAAATCAACTCATAACCAGCAGGCAACCATCTAAAAAAAGAAGTAGTCCTATTTTTGGTTGCCATGATTATGCTTCTGCACAACTTCATCAGTAGCAGCCTGAAAAGCATCCACTACAGCCTAGACCTTTCTGCCCCTGCATCGCCCTTCCAACCCTCCCAGCGCTTCTACCACCTCTTTCTTCCCCTCGTGCAGCCCCACAGTGCCCCACATTCATGCCAACCCCACGGGTCCTGCACCCCCACACCATCTCTTTTGCTCTCTGTACTTTGCCAGATCTGCTGGACTGAAGGAATGCTCACCTGACTGGAAGGAAATCTCGCTCATCATCATCCACGTGTCAGCAAAGTAGAAGCGGCAAAGTATGGCTTTCCCCACGCGCTGGTTGAGGGGGACGGTCACAAACCTGGCGCTGGGGTTTTTGTCATCTAAGACAGTGGCCACTCCGACAGGTTCAGACTCCCAGTCTGCAATCAGGCGTGGTTTGAACAGACACTCCACCTTCTGGAAGATCTTCACTCCCTTGGAAAACATGTTGTTACAATGCACCTAGGAAGAGGAGAACAGATCGATCAGACAGGAGGAGGATCTGCTGAAGCCTAAATCAAGCCTCGGGGATTTTCTGTTCATGAAAATTTTCTATCCCTGTAATTTCCCTGTATTTTTCCCTGAATTTGTAAATTCCCATTATATGCAAAAGCCACATTAATGGCCTAATTTTGGCAGGTTCTTCAAAAGGTCCATATAAAAGCTGATCAGGAAAGCCCTGTACTAATCTAAAGCCTCACGGACCAATTCTCCTTGAACACATATCCTAAGAGGGGAAAGAAAAACCTCTTCTCAAAAGCCTTCGGCGGCAGCAGTCTAAGCTAATTTCTTCAAAAAAGAAGACAAAAAACCCCACACAAAAATGGTACAAGCTCAAGAAAATACTTCCCTGGCATACAGCAGCTCTTCTGCTGTGGCTGTACCCTGAAGACAACCAAAGATCTAAGTTTTAAGAAAGCCACCATGTAAGCCTGCATGCTTCAAGCCCTCCTGGTGGCTCATCGTCAGGCTGCCCCTGCTGCAGTGGCACCAATGGCTTAGCTAAAGATGTTGGAATTTAAACTGCAGTGACTGCCCTGCCAAGCTAACGTCTCACCTTCACAACGGCATCCCCTCAGCTCTCAGCTACAGCTCCGCTTTCAGAACAACCGGTTCACAAACTGCTTTTGGGCTGACTCCACAACTCTGTATATGGGGACTCTGTCTACCCTTCCCAAGAGCTGGTAGCAACTTTCTCCCTTCCTGCTCTTGGGCTGCACCCAAACCAAGAGGCTGCAGCATACACGTGACATCTCCATCTGGCCGAGTTGTGGCACTGCAGACCCATCTCCACCAAACACCTGGCACTCTCCCAGGCCTTCCAAGGAAGCAGGTCCCACAAAGAGGGACCAGGCTTGCAAGGACCCATTACACTGTTCCGCTGCCTTTAACAGCGCAAGTCGCCCGACGCCTTCTCAACAGACGCGCACGACAGCTGAAGCTCTGCCACGCAGCCCTGAAGATCCAGACCCCAGCATCTTGCCACTGCAGCCAGTGACCAGGAACCAGAAGGAATAAGGGGACTCTTGAAGTCTTCAGCACCCTCAGTCTACTCTGTTCTCAAAGCCATGGTGGTCCAACCCTCCCCAGCAACCCTCAGAATTATCTCCTAATGACTGTGGAGTATTACCGACTGTGACAACAACAGTTTGCAACCGAAGTGCAGCTTTGAACCCTATTAATTGCTTGGCCTCTGCGAGGCCTGGCAGTGAATAGCAGTGAAGCAGTAATGAGGACGACAGGCCTGATGAGCAGTAAAAAGACAAAAGAAGCGTATTTGCATCTAATTAAGAACAGATGAAGCTTAGACAATGTTGGTGAATAAGGAGAAATAGTCACCCAGAGGAAGGCAGGAAAGCCTGACGCCTGCAATATACAATCTAGGCCATATTTGGACAGGAGCTGGATGCGTTTGCATCTTGGACCGATACAGAGACATCTTCTATTCCAAACACCACCTACTAAAGTCCAATTTTATAAAATGCAAGCCAAAGTAATTTGCAATGCAGCTGCAATATTTGCTAACATTTCTTTTTTAATACTTTCTTGGATACCGGGGAGGTTCCGCAGTCCGAGACAAGGTACGAAGAGAGAAAAAAAGTCTTTACAGACCACGTAGCCCGTGCAAAATAAATGCAAAGCTGAAATGGGCACCATTCAATAAATAATGAAGAATAATTTATGCTAATCAATACGGCTTTATAATGAAATACCAGATGAAGTAGCTTGTTTTTATGAGCTTATGTTTGGTCGATCAGGATGGCTGTGTTTCCACGACAGACTTTTGTAAGGCATTTGATTTACTCATTAGAACATCTGACTCCAATTAGCACGGTATGAACTCACGAAGCGCAGCAATTTGATTAAAAATTGTCAGCTGGTAAGTCTTACAAATTTTAAGGCACAAATTCTTCTCTGGGTGTTTTTCTGACAGGAAGGCATTCCAAACTCAAGGTTATTTGCTACCTTTTTTGAATGATCTGAAAGAGACAGAATCACTGGCAATAAAATCAATGAAATGGGGGAAAAAAATAGATCAAAAGTTTCCTAAAATAATCTGGTTTTCAAGACTGACTCATTTCAGGGTAGGGAAATTGGGACTAAAGTAAGTGATGCTTTCTATGCTGGACTTTTACCTTGGACACCAATAACTTTGAATTGACTTTTAGCACGATACCAAAGTCTTAGTGCCACTGGCTCCCCCTCCACTGGCCAGCGGGACTAATATGATCACAAGATTCATAAACAAAACCAACTTGTCCATTCTTTTATGCAGTCTGATGGAAAGCCTGCATCCAGTTCCAGTTTCTATACCTCCAAAAGAATACTGGCAAAGAAAACAATAAAAAAGGATTGGAAGACAGCTATAAAAATGACTCTGCATCTCCCAGGGAAGGTGTTGAGAAGTTCAGCCAACTTAGTTTACTGAAGCAAAGATTAAGAGAGTGGTTTAATCACAGTGTAGAAGCAAGAAAATTTCTGAGAAGGCAGGACTGTTATTTTTGCCAGCAAAAGCAGGCAAAGAGCCAATGGTTGCGAGTTAAAAATAGACAAAATAAAACTAGGGTAAGTAACCACCAAAACAATTTACTTAAGGATGTGGTGGGTTCTCCTTCATTTGAAATCTCTACAAGAAAAGCCACCAATCCTTTTCAGAAGATCCTGCTGTTTACTACAGACTCCAAGTTCAGCTCATGCTTTTCCTGCGTGTTTAAGTAATTTACCACAGCACAAGCACAGACTGAGGCATCCAGAGAAATTCTTGGTCAAAACAGAAGCAGAATCACATTCCTTCACCTCAAAGGTCAGGCAGCCCCTAGACGCTAAGTAGCCTACCTCCTAAATCCATCTCAGCTCCTTACCACTGCTTCAGGTGTCTGACTTTTATTTCTTTAAGCCAAATACCGAAAGGAGAGTGTCTGAGCTCTGGAGAGGCAAGTGCTCCCCTGCCTCAACCTCTCTACGTTGAAAAAACTTGAGACATCTCCTGCTCCAATTCTGCCCGTGGTGGACTCTGCTGTCAGGTACCTTGTGTCCTCCTGCTTTGGGAAGAAGACCTGAAGGGGCAATTGGGAAGCACCTAGACCCAAAGCCTGCCCCAGGCTCCTGGACGGGAACAACGCTGACTACCTTCATGGATGTGAAGTTCCGCGGTCGGTCGAACTGGAACTCCATTTCAACAGAGCCCGTACTGAAGCTCTCATTCTTCCAGCCAACGTAGTCATAGCCTGGCCACACACGGTACTGGTGGCTCTGCGTGAAGTCGTCCAGTCCTAGCACACCATCTGTCAGCTGGCCCAGACCACCGTACAAGTGCCTAGTGAGAAAGAACCAACAGTCAGGTAGAACGTCAGCCAGCAGAGGTCAAATGTGAAACCACAGAGGTCCTTCAACTGGTAGCAGGAAAACATCAGCTTATTAAACATTAGTTTATTTCTTAATAAACCTTCTTAATAATCTTAACCCACCCTGGACAAGAACTCGTTCTCTGTCCTCATGCAACATCACCTTTATTTTGTTTGGGCTGGGCTTTAAAAATCTTTGCCTGCTTGGGAAAAGGCGGAAGTTTCAGCACTGGTATCAAGCACTGACAGCAAAGCCAAGCTCTGAGCAGAGCCTCTTGAGAACGGAAGCTGGGACTACAGAAAATGACACCATACGCTCTCCAAAGAGAGCTTTAATTGCAGCATTTCACCCTGGAGCTGCACAGGAGGAACGCTGCTCCATCCTGTCCTGGGGGAACCAGGGAGGAAGGTTTTGCAGGCAGGCACAGAAAGGCAGGAAAAAGAGCAGAGAGACCACGGGCAGCTCACCCAGGCACAGCCAGTTCTAGGGGGCATTCCTGGCATTGCTCCCCAGGCAAGAGGAGGCTGTTACTGGCTGCATTTCCAAGGCTGGTCAGACTCTTTGCCCAGGACTCTGCCTCAGCCGAGATCCTATCCGAGAGTGCAGAGCCCTCTACACAGTTTTCCCAACGCTGTCCCAGAGTAGATGTCAGATGCAGACAATCCTGACCCACCTGCCAGCTGGGAGCCACCCCAGGCATGTCCCTGGTGCTACAGCAGGGACACTGCAAACAGCTGAGCTGTCATAGTGCCTGAACTTGCTCCCCAGACCCGTTCCATTCAGCTGCCTCTAGGCAGCCTGTGACCCAGGTTGGGCTGCTGCTGCTACATACACAGAAGCTCTGCAAGTCCATGCCAGGAGAAGTCTCCTGTCATGAGGATGTACAAGTATGCATGCCTTTCAACTCCAGAACAGGATTAGCAGCAGGAAGAGGCAGACTCCTGCTCCCAGGCTGGTCAGGCATATGACCTAGAGATTAAGCAGGCTGAAAGAGTCCTTGCTCAGCACGTTGGGTTTTGCACCTACGCCTGTAGCTCCCCAGCAGACCCAGCTTCCTAAGCCAGTGCTGGACTGCTAAGGGCAACACCGACATCTTTCTGCACATAAAAACCCCCTTCCAATTCCTACTATGCCAATGCAGCTTGAAAGCATCAGATATTAAGATGGACATTGTTACCCAGTATCTTGCAACATCCTACAAGCATGGAGAAAGTACTTTCCACCCCGTTATTTTAACCTCCAGGATGACAGAACACAAATAAGTTTACAAAAATCACCTCTAAGCATAAGAAAAAATAATTTAGGCAACACTAAAACTTTTCAGGAAGTTAGGACATATAACAAAAGCACCTTAAGTCAATGGATGACACCAGGTCCCTGAAGAGACAGTCAGAACACTTACAAGGCACATTCCTGCACGGGCAGGGATATGCTGCCTCAAGAGGACACCCAACCCCAAGGTTGTCTGAGGTTTCAAACCATTGAAACACGCTCAAACCTGTATTTAGAGCAAAGAAAGTCACATCTGAAAGTTCAGCCAGCTACTCAACATTTCAGATACAGACTCTTAACGAACTCTTCCTCCATGGGAGTCAACTATCGGGTAAATCAGAGACACCTCAAAAGGTCAGGAACATGCCACCCTACCTAACTAATCTCAGTGATGGGAAAAATTAACAGACCTTGTCATCAGGTGACAAAATCCAGTTCCTTTAGGCTTTTTGACTCCAAACTGGAAAAGCATCAAACCCAAGAAATCTTTACAGTGAGTAGCCAGCCGCCTTCCTCTCATGCCACGTTGGCAGTGGTGCCTCTGCTGACTTGGAGCTTCTCACAGAGAGTGATGCAGTTTTCCAACTTGCTTCAAGTCCATCAGAGCTTTGTTTTCAAAAACAACATCTCAGATCTGTCCAGAAGCTCAGAGGTACCAAGTGCAGGCCTAGAGTTCACATCTTGCACCCTTTCTCAGA
Organism: Ceryle rudis; assembly: GCA_033439905.1. Taxonomy (NCBI): domain Eukaryota; kingdom Metazoa; phylum Chordata; class Aves; order Coraciiformes; family Cerylidae; genus Ceryle; species Ceryle rudis. The sequence continues at coordinate 38,092 of JAAGNO010031341.1, forward strand.
AGCCCACTTTACCCAGGAGACCTCCTGCAACAGTGTAAGATGCAGTCTGCATTTCAGGCACCAAACTGCAGAAGGAACAAAGGCAATGAAGAGGAGAAGGACCTTCATCTGCTCCAGGGACACCGGGGATGCACAAGTAGAAGGTCCAGCCAGCTCTCCCACTCCAATCTGGGGCAACAGAAGAGCAGCAGCACCTTATGCTCTGCAGTATGAACAAGAGCTTAAGGCTATACCTGAACCAATAAAGAAATCAGGGCAAGGAACATGGTCACAACTAGAGGCCAGGAGTGACGGGGGCTTTAAGGCAATCAGACACATCAGGATTGTGTCATCGAATCATGTAAAGACAGAAGCTGTGGGCAGACAGCACTTTGCTGCATAAGGGCACACTCTTCGTTTTAAAGAGAAGCAACAACAACTTCCAATACCAAAAAAAAAAAAAAAAAAAGAATATTTCTTTCCTGCCAGCCTTTGCCGGCCAGAGGAAACGAATCCGATGCATCCCGAGCCAACACTCTCCTTTAGAAAAGCAACTAACAACATGTCAAAGGGCCTGGAGTAACAAAGCCACGGTGCTCTGGAGAACTAGTAGGCTAGACTGCAGCTCTGGAGGTCCTAAAGAAGCATTTGGGATACAAACTGCTAGTGACAGGGTAAGTAGGAAAGAAGAGATAATTTGCACAGTGCCCGAGAGAGAGAACAGGACAACTTCTCCCACCTGCGCTCGTGGTAGCCATCGTAGGTCGAGTCATTCAGATAGACGATGGGGAAGCCAGGAGCTGCTACTGTCCCTCCTTCAGGGATGCTATAGGATGCCAAACCATCTAAAAAAAGAAGGCCATATACTTCAGAAATACAGCAGCAGCCGCTGCCTTCCATCACCACTGTCCATATGATCCTTTTATTTACAACGTGGACCAACAGAAGCAGTTCCGTGGGCCTGGGATTCCCTCTGCGCACGTGGGGACGCAGGCGAGTCCCAGTCCGTCCAGTGACAGGCGTGGAAATTGCCACTTACCATACCAGACACAGCCGTAGAGCTCCACTCTCATACAGACAGTCATCGGTATCTCCGTCACAGGGATCACCCGGATAAAACGTGCAATGATGGGAGGCCGAAGATCTTTCAAGACGACGTCGTAAGTATCGATATTGCCTTGGATCACCTGGAGAAGAGAGATCCTTCCCAGCAACTTCTCCCTGGGGTGCTATCCATGTGTTCAGTGGTGTATTGTACCCTGTCATTTGAGGCTGGAGAGCTTTCCCATGCAGTATCTGCAGAGGGTTAGCTGCTGCTGCTCCCCTCCTCCTACCTGCTACGGGGCTCGCACGGTGAAGGTGCTGCCATTTCACCTCCTGCCCACTTCAGAACCACACCAGGCAGCACTCGGGGAGAGGGCAAAGGCAGGTGAAAGATGAATGTACATGTGGACCATAGATCGCAGAGAGCTCCAGTTACCAGCATGTAATCTCCCCTTCTTCAAGGGAGTCTCCATGTACATTCTAAGAACAGGTAACTAAGCAATTGCCCTCACTGCTCCACCAGGTACCTTGTGTGCTAATGGCCCTTCTCTAGAATCACAGAACGGTGGGGGTTGGAAGGGACCTCTGGAGATCAGCGAGTCCAACCCCCCTGCCAGAGCAGGGTCA
>JAAGNO010031342.1:0-39219 GCA_033439905.1 Ceryle rudis
CTTTATATTCTACTTTCCTGCCACTGCTAAGTAGTTTTGTGTTTCTTCCAAAAAAGCCTCAAAGAAATCAAAAAGGGGTTTTCTCATTACCTGTTTTCAATACTGTTTTACTTTCAGAGTTTTCTATGAGCTTAAAATACAAATTTCTAGTACTGTTTATCAAAACACATAAAAATTTACATTTTAGAAATTAACAAGGTTTTGTCTTATTGAGTGTCCCACTTCAGAGAATGCTTGCACGGGAAGTAGGCTTTCTCAGTCATGCATGGTACCATCAAGCCATGCCGTTGTAACGACATGCTATTCATACCAGTTTGATCCCGGCACAGAAGACAAACTGGGAATCACACACCTCAATACAGAGTTGTGGGCTTCCTGACTGCCAGTATATAGTAGAGGCGAGGAAGAAATAACAAAAAAAAAATAAAAATCTGCCTGTTGTCAGCTTCTGTTTAAAAAAACCCACAACTGATTTCCATAGCAGCATTTTAAAGTAAAATATGGCATCACTACCCACACTAAGGTCCCTCTTTACGGAAACTGAACTATAGTATCACTCATAAGCCTCACACTAGTGAAAAATTTACACTTCACTTATCTGTATTGTGACTTCAGACAAAATCTGACAACGGAAACCCCAACGACTCATCGGCAGAGTGGAATTTCTGATGGTTTATTTAGTTTGACTGACTCTGTTACATTGCTGCTATGAATATAGTTGCTATGGAAGGAATGCTTTAGTGCTGTCTTTTTTTCCTAAGGGGTCATGATTTTGCAACATCTCAAATAATACTGATGGCTTAATGTCTGCAAACAGTACTACATCTAACATTTTCTATGCGCACTGAGGTTCGTAGTTCATAATTTATTATTCAGAAATTACGTAAAAATATTTTTATGATAAAAAGTGAGGATCTGATTAAATATTCATGAAAGTAAACAATACATAATAAATTTATTTTTACAATGTCAATAGGTAGTAAGAAAGTAATCAAAGGCACATTTAGAGCTTTAACAAATTAAATGGAATTTCAGTACTTGAAAGTGGTGTTTGAATCAGGCTTCTACAAAGCAATGAAAATATTTTCACTTTCTATCCACTAGAACATCATTAAATTGCACTGAGTTGTTTTCTTCTCTCAAACACAAACAAAAAAAGCCTCCAGAGCAGGAGCTTTCCATCTCACTTGTCATCGAGTTTCTTAATGCAGTATTTGACTCTAACAAAGATCAAACATATGCAGTGGTTTAAAAACTGAGATGGTTCTGGGCTAAAGTTTATGAAAACATGATCCAGTAAAGACAACTAATGATAAGACTAAAAGTACTCTGTCCCCATTATGATCTTCTCTACAAACTATTTATATGCTTCAATCCCTTAATTAGCATCTTTCTAGTTCTCAAATTACAGTCTTTTAAGAGAAAACTGGTATGGGATGGATGTTCTCCAATGGTTCAGGGATACCTTAATCCTAAACAAAAATGTAGCATGACAGAGAGGCCAGAGGCACTGTAAGACACCAGTGGAAAGAGAGCTGATGGCTACATTACGCTTCATTTATCTGGGTGGACATAGCTGTTTAAAATACAGTCTCCAAGCCAATGCTAGGAGGTCAGTTGTACCCTTGCAAACAGCATTTAAATTTATGAAATTCTTTCCTAAGCTGAATGCCAAAAAGTGAGTGCTGGTCCCCATTTTCTTGAATGAAATGGTATGGTTCATTCAGGAGGTAGTGATATCTTGCTGGCAACAAGCAAAATTCAGCTGAATTGAATATTTTTGCATTTCTCTTGTGCTTTATATCAGTTAGTCCTCAAAACTATGGATATTATTTTTGCTTGCACACTTCTGTTGGTTGCAAAAAGGAGTTTCACTACACTTAGAGCCTGTCAAGAGACTTTTATGCTTCCTAAACAATAAATAAGACCAGGTCTTTTAGAATTGTCAGTTTAATACAAAGGGGGACATAGAATTAACTCTTTGCAACCAATAAGCTTGTAATTTTACAATTAGTATTTGAAAATGAGCTAAAAAGGTCACATTCCTCCTGTAGTAATTTCTCAGGCTAGAATATAAAGCATCATACACAAGCAATTTGATCAGCATAGCCCTGGCAAGTGTTCCTAGTTCTCTTAAAATTCATCCTTTTGTGTCTTAATCTGCAGCAAAAAGGGCAGTCTGTCCTGCTGGCACACATACTTTCCATGATTTTTAAAAAGAACTTTTTCACAGCTGACTTGACGTCTGCATTCCACATGCCAGCAATGTCTTCACTAAGCGTGTGAGTGGAGTAACAATACATATACAATGCAGTATGTCACTTAGTAATATATCATGGTGTAAAAGAAGATTAATGACATCATCCAGGTAAGGGACAGGATTTGCCTAATATGCGAAATGCAATCATTTAAAAATACAGAAAGAAGAAGAGTGATGATGGAATCTGGGCAGGAGGCATGTAAAGGACAAGAAGCCCATTACAGATGTCCCTGTTTAGGAATATCTGGCACTGATTTGGACTTCTAACTATAAGGAAGAATAACAGTAGTAGAAAACTGATGACTTGGCAGACACACACTGCAGACTATGACTGATGTCTTTCTATTCTTCATCAAACAAAATTCAGAAGCCTTGCATTTTATTGATCACATCATAAACAAATTAGAAGTAATAATGTAATAACTGTCAGTTTGCCTCACAGTAAGACTATGCTTACAATTATTAGTTTATTTTTATTACCATATAACCTAGGAGTGTTAGTCACAGAGCAGGATTTCATTGTGACAGGGGTTGCACAAACACAGAACAAAAAAGATGATCCCTGATTGAATGTCCTTTAGGCTAAGGACTAAACAAAAGGCAATGGAAGGGTACAGACTTAAGAAGAATTATGACATGACAGTGTTAATCAGCAGTATCACTGGTATCAGTTGATTTAGTGACCCTAAGATCTACTTTTCTGTGGGCTTCTTTGCAAAGGGAAGTTTTAAAGCAGAATTTAAAGTCTTAAAAGACAGCTTTGTAAATGCGCATGGGAATTCCTTCCCATAGCAAGGGACAGGGTGACAGTATATTCGAAAATATATCAGGTAGAGAGTGGAAGCTGAGAGTACTGGGGAATTTTTGACAATACAGAACCAAAGAGGTAGACATGATCAGAAAGCATCCAAGTGGCAAGTAGAGTAGTTCAGATTAGCAGAAGAACAAGATCCAAGAATGGTCCTGATACAATTAGGAGTAGGAGTTAGATCATCACTGCCACTATTTCCATTGTTATTATCTATGTTTACTATTAAATAAATTATTATTAAATAAATTGTGATTTGTGTTTCTCAACCGCTATCATACCGTAATAAAACTATATGCCTAAATCAAAATGTTTGTTGTGCAGTACCACTGATTCTATCATCATAAACCCATAAAGAGCTATACATGGCCAAACAGAGCAGATTCGGCTACTTAGAAACAAAGAAACAAAAATAACAAGTGCCATGTAAGTTTAGCAAATGGAACACCATCACATCACCCAGCCTTGAACGTACTTCCCAGTGTAAATATACACTTGCAAATAAAAACCTTCCAAAAACACAAGTAAATATTCAATTCCAGCTAAAAAGCTGCTGGTATTAAATATGTTATTAAAAAAGGAGGGCAGGGAGATAAACTGAACAAGTAATAACAGAACTTGAAGTAGATTTTCTAGCATCCCAGGAAGTTCTATCTGCTTCACCTTGTCATTGCAGCCTGCTTCAGGATGGACATTTGCTTATGGAATTCAGTTATTATTTATAACACGGCACCAGCTGAAATGTAAAATCACGATCAAAGTACAACAAAGCTCATTGAAATCATAGCTTGTGTACCGCTATGCAGTCTTCAGCTGAAGAATTTTCTCTTTCTCTCTCTCATACACATACATTTAGCCTTCAACTGCGTCTAGAATAAGTACATTTTCCAGGGCTATTTGGCTCACAACTTAGCCAGACTACACTAACTGATAGCACTTATTTTCTTGGAAAGCATGTTTTCTAGGTGCTGAAAAGCACAATTTTGCTGAGTGCAGGGACCAGCATCGGGGGGAGGAAAAATCAAAATTTGCCACTTATTAAACTAAATGTCCTTGATGCTTTGTGAAGACAAAAATACTCTCCCTTTGACCCCCCAAGTCCATTAACTTTAGGAGAGCAGTTCTGCAGTTGCTGGTCTCCTATGGTGCCCTTTTCACAGCAACATGATAAGCTCTCAATATACAGTGAGTTGCTCTTTGTAGCATAATGTAGGATATGTGGTAGCTTCTTACCTCCCTTCTCTTCTGGGATTCCCAGGATTTATATACTGTGTGTCCTCCTTATCTGTTTTTCTAAGAGTTCCACCTAGAATTTAAGAATTTATGAATTTATTATCTTTCCTAGGCTTAGTCAATAGATAAGAATTGCACTTTAACTTCCCTTCACAGTTTTTTTTATTGTCAAGACAGTTCAAGTTGTTGTTCCAGGCTGTCTGTTAATTTGTTCATTCTTCCAGTGTTGGCATGCTTTACATATCCATGGGCATAAAGCATACAGTGTTCCTGTTAACAGGAAGCTTTTTAATTTAATCTGTAGAGTGTCTGAATTAAGGCAGGCAGCAGAACCATGATTTCATAGAAAACATAGCCACCCTGCCTGCATGGCTCAACAACTTTAAAGTAGTCTCAAATTCTTGTCCCCGTCTGTTCTAGTATTAAGGCAAACAACAATATTGATTTTTGGGAGATGCTCTTTTCATTCTTTCCTAATCAGGAACAGAAAGTAGATCCTCCTACAAGCTTTATAAAGAGGTACTGCTATGGTTTTCACTAGGAATCATCTAGAAATATCAGGTTCAATACTGAGGTGAAGCAGTCAGTTCTCATCATTTTTTTCTGAATGATTTCTCTTCACAGTCGGGATGCCCATCTTTGCAAACCTCTCAGTTCATTCATTTACCTCTTCCCCTTAAATTCTTCCCTTTCTTCTGCTGAATATTTCTGTAAAATCTTGTCAAGTCTTTCGAGCCATATATACAAATACCCTGAATTGCACCACTATATATCTTGATGCTTTTTCGTAAGTATAAGCACTACAAGCATACAAGCATATGAGAGACTAGTCACTGCGTCACAGTGTCACATTCCCCTTTCTGGTTAAGATCCAGATTGTGTTCTGCTATTTGACATCAATTTGTCTGAAAGCACTTGCCTGCAGTTTCAACACTTCTCAAGTTGGGACATATCTAACCATAATTTAACCAGCTCATTCAAGGAAAGCCACATTAAAATGCTCCTTAAATTAATCTGTACAGACTGTTTTCCATATGTTCCTTAAATATGACAGTAGGATTGAATTTAAAATGTCAACACATTTCACGTTAATGAAGTTTAAAAAAGGCTTATTCTCGTATATTTGGATTTGGCTGAACCGAAACTGATTGAGAAATTAGAAAAGTATTGGTGAAAAAATGAGCTTCGAGGTGGGTATTTCTTGGGAAAATCTGCATCAGTGCTTGCAGCGCTGCCCAGCAGTGACAGGCTCCCAGCAGTGAGGACGAATGAATGAAACATTCCTCTGCTCCATCAGCTACACACACTTGTAGTGGTCACTGCTCCCCTCTTCTTTCTTTCCTCCCCCTTCCTTGGCTAAATGCCAAAGGCAGAGCAGTTGTGGTACTTTCTGAGGTCCTGGCTAGAGCTGCTGCTACAGGAGCCTTCACTGCGCTGTGGAAATCAGTACAGGTCTGTCTGTAATTCTGTTTCTTTGTTGATAACTTTTTCTTTTCAGAAATATATTTCCCACTTTACTTGGAAACTTACGTAACTGTGAAGAGCATGAATGTCTCACATATATGAGCAGGGAAAAGGATACCCTTGGGTAAATCTGACAAATACATTAATATTTGTAAAAAAACATTATAGTTGTGCAATAACTGATTATATTATAGTTGTTCCCTGCTAACGAGCAAATAGCCATGGCCTAAAACAGCTACAAGGAGATAAATTACCTGAATCCCACATAAGAAGTCAGTTCCCTTTATACATCAAGACTCTGTCCTGATAAACATGTGGCTACATGTAGCAGAAAACAACATGCACTGGCCCACTCTTACCTAGTGCCAGATGACTTTAAAGATCATCTGCCCACAGACAATTCTTTTTCAGAAGAGGCTTTAGGGTACAGTAATAATTAGTGCCCTCTACTGTCCAAAAGGTCCAGCCTATGACAACAACTGGGCTTTCATGACTTCATGTAGGCAAAAAAAAAAAAAAAAACCTGGCTCAGAAGAGGAGGGTAAAGCCATCTTTAAATTAACTGTTAGAGCAATGAGGTTGCAGCCTTTCCCCCTGCAAGCAACTGGGGCAGCCTCATGACCGATCACTGACCCTGGATTGCTCACAGCTCCAGAAAAGATCATACAAAGGTATTGGAAAAAAGGAAACAGGAAGAGACACAAAACACAGGTCCACCAGGCTACACTATACCTGGCAATTTTGAGGACACCAACATAGCTGTGCCCTTGTGAAATGTAGTTGACTGTGGCCACCTGCATCAGCAATCAAACAGTGAGAGTGGTAACTGTGAAATTTCCTCTCTGATACTTTCTATTACTCAGTGTATGAGTGGATCTAGCTTTTATCATAGTTGTGATGCTGCAGCCCCCACCTTGTCTCCTTGGTGGCTCATCCCTAATGAGTTCTTATTATATCTCAGTTCACAGAAGTATCCTGCCCAGACATTGTATTGCTAAATTCTCTGGGCTTTCAGACAACCTACGATGAAAGATAATTCAAGGAGGGAGAGTTATTTTAATGTTTGGAATCCTAAATATTTAACAGCATTTCACTACATGTTATCACTCATCTAACACTGAGTTCTCTGTGAACTCAACAAAAGAACAAAATAGGCAGAAGAGAAAAAAGAAAGAAGCAGGGTTTCTCCTGATTGTGCGCATGGTAGCAGGAAGCTTCAGTCAGGCTGAAAAGACAATGGCCTGAAGGAGAAGATGTGGCTGACTACCAAAGACTGTTGTATACATGACACAGGCTTTGTACCCTTATTTCACATGACAAGCAGAGTGGACACTCACAAAGACTAGCAGTTCAGGAGAGACAAAAAGGAGTGCATATTAGAAGATCAAACATTTGACAGCCACTCATATTGCTGGGTCACACAGTACACACGCAACCTAGTTGATGACTGGTGGCTACAGACATAGTTGGCTTCAGTCTCCTCAAAACACACTTGAGTAAATACAAACAAATGAAAGGGATGTTTGATTTGAGTACCTAAGGTAACAAGCTCCTGCTCCACACAAAATCAGAGCAGATTTGATATGCGGGGAATGAATCGTGACAGCTCTGACACTCAGATGGTGCCCCTCCGAGTGACGTCACCCGCTTGGCTGGTCCCTGCTCTCCACAGTGTATATTAGTTTTCCTCCTTGTCTCAAGCTGTCACTTTAGGTTCATTTCACTGCAGTTGCCAAGCTATTGTAACAGGGGAAAAAGGAAAAAGAAGCTATCAGAGTGAAGTCAGCATGACAGTCTAAGTCCAGTAATCAAAGTAAATTAAAGGAGATTTTATTTTTAATTCACCTCCTCCACTTTCCTTTCAAGAAAGCATCAAAAAAGGAAAATAAAGGACTTGTAACTTTTGAGTCATTTGAAACAGGCTGTCTTACAGATGTAAGACTTAGCATTTTGAGTATTGTATTAATAATAGTTACCACCACCAAAAATCCACTTAGTCTGGCAAAGTCTACTCTTTTCTTTAGTTTTAATATAAAAGGGACAAACACCTCCAATAGGAGTGTGGAGGCCTCTGCTAGCTGTATTCCTGTTTGCTTCGAGTCTTATTCCATTAACTCAAGGGCCAGAGTGACACCATGTCTTCCCTAGGTCAAGATCCATCCATGGAGTCTGCTGTGCCAGTTCATACAAAACCCAAGCCTGGTTTCATAATTCCCAAGGCCAAACCTGAGGCAACCTCAGCATTAGTTAGAGTAGTATCATCTGTAACAGTACAAATCACCCCAGCTTGTTCTGCAATGGAAGCTGCTACTCAGCTTTCTAAAAGAGACAGAGCGCAGCAATGCTGTGGCCATGCCACAGACTCTCACACAGCGTGGTTCAACAGTGGGAATGTGTGAACTGAGCCATGCATAAGGATTTCTTAACCTTCAAGGTATAGCTGCTTCATGGGTGCCAACCAAACACTATGAAAAAGCATGCACAAGGCAGAGAAGGAAGTAAAATATGTTTGAAACTGGTGACATTCAGCCGTTTATACAAAAGGGAGAGAAGACTGACATCACCAATATACATAAACACTCACAAAGACATGCATCTTATGCAACAGTGGCAGCATTAGTGCACAATCAAGCTTGAAGGAGCATCTTATCACTCCTAATTTGTTCATACACATTTCTACTATTTTTTTTGTATTATCTTTAAGACTTAATACAATTTGCTCTTTTTTTTTTCAGTAAATTTCATACAATCTCCAGATACCTCAACAATAACCAGCTATTCAATTGATAGTCCTAAACTTAGTCTGTTTCCAGTGTCCCGCTCTGCATGTACACATCTCTGTGTCCACCTCTTTAGAGTGTACACCTCAGAGAAATAGGTACAGCTGTCCTGCTGAACCTGAGGCCTCATGTAATCAAAACAGTTAAGTATGCCTGAATTATCACTGTGTTAATGCATCATGTATGACAACATATCTGAAACAGAGTATAAGGCAAATAAACACATGCCTGTTGCATCAACTAGCAAGTTGGTAACTTTTGAAGGAAATGGATGACAAACTAGAAAAATATACTTGTATCCTCCTATGAATATTAAATGTGGCTTTTTTTTTTCCTGTTCAGTTTTACATTGCTGCTTAACCTGAATGAACTGAGTTCAATCAAAGGAAGCTACAAAGGATTTGGTTAAAGAACTGGGCAGGAAAGATGAAAGAATGGCCTAGATAAGGAACAACCCTCAAAACACTGTCACAGAGTTTATAGCTAGAATGAGAGACTCTGTGTTTAAGCCTGAGAAGGGGAAGATCAGAAAACACTGTTCTGTTTCAGGAAAGGGTTTTGGAGTGAAGTAGAAAAGGCTGTCCAGAATGAGAAACAGCTGTCAGCCTGGAAAATTTAGAAGCAGTCAGAACAGCCTGTAAAGCAAAGGAAGTTGTTCCTCCTGGATCAGATGCGAAGAACAAGGTGGTGCTGACTGAACTGTGGATAAACAGGGAAACTTTGGTATGTGGATGTGGGTGTAGACCCCCTGCTTTTTACTTTGGTATGCTGAATAGTTGCTTGGGGGTCATTTTAATGAGAGCTACTGTTCCAGGCTTCAAAAGATAAAGGAGGGACCGTGTCTGGACCTGCAAGAGTAGTCACTGGTTGGTACTCACGAGACTACAATGTAGGGCTTGACCTGAGAGCTGGTGGATTAAGGGATTCCACACCCAGAGAACTAATAACCTGAGATTGTCCAAGGGGGACAGATAAGAGAGACATACTGTATTTGGTAGGTCTCGAGACACAGCAACATCTATTAAAGAAAACTGAAAAACATGGATTAAAAATAACATTCAAAACCATGTTTCTGGAAAAAAGTACTACTATTCTGTTTCTTGTGAGAAAAAAAAATAAAAAAAGAAAAGGAATATTTATTTACAAGACATTCTGAGCACTGATGATGGATGTCCTGTCTGTATTTCACCCATTGATATCATATTGACTTTTTCACTTATGTCCTCGGTGGTATACTCCCACTGACTTAATTTGAGCAGAAGTCTTTACATAGTCACAGTAATTATTATATTAGAGAGGATAAAATAGTGTGATAGGGAAATATAGAGAGTATCATTACAAGCATAAATCTAAAAATCTTTTTTTTTTTTTTTCTATATTGCAGCTACTAGGCTGCTCAATTAGAAGCTGTGTCAGATTCCTCAGCATTGATTGCAAATAGCTTGCCAATTTTACTGATATGAAACACTAAAGCAAATGCCACTCACCAGTGGTGCAATAGGCAAACTGGCCTCATGGCAGCCATGTGAACTCTCTTGCACTGACACAGTAAAAATCTGGTCAAATCTGACGAAGCTCTGTTCAGAAAAGTACATTCAAATTCTCAGGTGTTTGACTTAATTTTTGTGCCTCTTTTTACTTATGGTATATGCATAGGTGCTTTTGGCCACATCCTAATTTAAAGAAATGTAAATCCAGTGTAAAAGGATCTTAAAATTAGTGTAAATGTGAAGAAGTCTGCTAATAGTTGATTGAGTGATTAAAGGATGTTTATTGGGCCAGCATCTGTATGCACAAGGATCTGGAAACAGATTCATTCTCACATTTTAAGAAAAATAGAAAGGAAAACTCAAGACATGAATTAAACAATCTATTGTGCTGTACTAACAGACAGTTTATTATCGTAGAGAATAGTTTACAGCCGAACCAAGGGTTTTATGGCAAATCAATACAAAATAGTTTTATCAGCTGGTTGAAAAATTCTTCCGATTTATAAATGAAAGTCAAAAAGTAATTTCACAAACACTCGACAAGAAGGAAATAGTTTACTGACACCTGAATAATTTGATGAACTCTGCACTCACAACACAGCGAACATCTTTGTTACCTTCTGTGATGAGTCCTTGAATCAGCTCAAGTTTTGAGGTGGACTTCCCTCAGCTTGTTAATGAAATCAGCAACTCAAAAAGCCCCATGAGGGTGATGAGAGCCCCGGAAGGGACAGGTTACCCAGCCTAGGATGTAAGAAGGCCAGGAGTCAACCGGCTAAGAGAGACTAAAAGCCATCTCCTCCCCACTGCGGGAGTATCCTCATGTGTATGTCATAGCCTTGTGACATTCAGCCTCTCCTCCAGCCTTGGGCTCAGGCCAGGAACTTTTCAGCCACAAACTCTGTACAGAGTCCCCTTTGGACAAGGAAAGTCTCCTTTTTGTCAGACTCTGAGGATTGCCTGGATCTTTGCTCCCTGCCTTTCTCAGTAGTCTCCCCTCCTGATCCTACTGCTTTGCTGGGTTTGCCTCCCAGCTTATCTCCTCATTACAAAAGTCCCTTTCCCCAGGAAGAGCCAGCTGCCCCCTAGAGAGGCACATCTGCTCCCCCACCAGGAAATCTCCTGCCCCCTGCAGCAGCCAGGACAGGGCAGAGGTGGTGGCTTTCTTGCTGCTGCACAGCTGTCCTCTTCCAGAAGACTCAAAATGTAATGACATACAGCAGATAAAAAGGATGTCAACCACTTCAAATTTGTAAAAAATGTCAACTTTAATGGTTATAAGACTAATGATTATTGCTCTGAAGCCAATAAAGGGGACATCTAAGGCCAAATCAGAATCAGAAGCAACTACATTGAAATCAGTGGAGATATTCCTGACCAGAAGAGTAACTTGCCTTCCTGTCATAGGAGTAAGAAGGATTCCAGAAAAAATTATGAAAACGAGATTCTTGCATTGTTCTTTCTTTGCTTAACTTAGGACTGCTGTATAAAACAGTACCTTCTCCACATTACTGGTACTCTTATCTACATGTTAACATAATCATTCTTTATTTTGTACCTAATCATGTATATTAAGCTTTTCAATTACAGTCAGGCATTGTACCCATTTCTAAGGCCAATATCCTGATTTTTTTACATTAGCATATTTGTCCAGGTTTACTTGGGAAAATGACCTGAATCAGTATACTTTGTGTTTTAAAGGTTAAATAAAGTGGTGTTTAGAATACTTTTTCAGAAACTTCACTGGTTGAAGTATTTATTGCTATACATACTTAGGAAAGGTAAATCTCCTGGGAAACAGAATATTTGTTGCACTGAGAAAATCCATAGTAATAGGAATTATATAAAACCCTGTGGAAGGGAGAGAGTGTAAGTTAGAGCCCCCCTGTATGTCTAGCTGTCATACAAGTATTATTCTAAAATGCTTTCCGTTATTTATTTTACACACCTAGAGCCAAACATACTGATCCACTTGAAGAAGCAGGCACAAATCCACTAAGTAAATGACTGTGGATCCACTTGTAACAACACTGAATTTGGCCCTTACATACACAGTTTTATTTCTCCTCTAAGCTAAAAATACCTTTATATTTCAAGACTACCCTTTATTTGAGATTACATCCCTTAGGACCAAGGCACAGCAAAGCAGCAAACAGGCTGGAGGGGCTTTAGTGAACAGAGAACTCACAAAATGGGATCACAATGTGCTTTATAGCATGAGTAAATCCCAAGGGATCTCCCACATACAGTTCCTAAACACTGAGAAGAGTTAAAGCTGTCTGTCTAATTTATGGAAATGTGAGTTTTCGGCACTGATGAATTTGGACCGCCAAGAATAAACTCACTTTAAAATGCCAGTTATTTTTTAAAAGAAAAAGAAAAAAAAAAAAAAAAAAAGAAAAAGAGAATATTCTTTTCTAAATTTCATACACAGCAATTATTATGTATCCATTCTTGTTCCCCATGCACCCAAATTGCTTGGAATAAGTTGTCAAAGTAAATTGGTTATTCTTTCAACATTAGTAAATTATTCCTCTATTGTGGACTCCTAGCTTGATAATTTAGGATACGGTAATTTTAATTTACTTAGTGTCTTTGACAATTTTGGAACTCCTAAGCCATTTCTTTTAGAAACCTATTAAGTAGGTATTATTGTAAGGAAAATTAAGAGGAAAGAATTGATGGTCAAAAGATGGAGATCACAAGGAAAGAAACTATGAAGTAAGGTTACTGGGATGTCAAAAATATCCAAGTCATAATACACATAGCCCATATACAAGTTTGATTGTATTCTCACTTCTCTATAAATCAGTAGCATTTTCTCTGAAACCAGTGCCATTAAGTTAGGGGAAAGAAATCAGAATTAGGATGGTGCTACTGAGAGGACAAGGTCTCCTTCTGTTGGGCTAATATAGGTTGCTTATTCTTCTTGGCTCAGGTGCTTCTGGATTTGCCAGGGTGAACAGTGACCACCTTCACAACGCACACCCCTGTGCATGAGAATCCCCTGTAGCCACCACAGTTCCTGATCTATGCCTCACCCACCAAACTCAGGCAAGCACCAAATACGCATGTCCTTCCAGTGAAGCCTATTCACAATTTGCTATATTGATATATAATTTTTGAGTCTGGTTAATTCTGCAAATTACTGTTGCATAAAAGGTAACATGGCCCTAAATATGCAGTAAAGACTCTAAAATCTCTATTATTAAGAGCTTTCCCACAGCAGATTCACTGTTTTCTTCAGCCTGACTAATCTTTCCACCTTTCTGCAGAGGAGATCTCAGGTCTATGGAGCATCCTCTGTAGTATCCAGAAATAGCAGCAAAGAGAAAGCAGTTATCAAAAATGTAAAGTAGACTCATGAACACAGCAGAGGTAAATGAAGGACCAAAATTAAAAAAAAAAAAAAAGAAAGGATGGTGGGGAGGAAAAGATAACTCAGTGTAAGAAAAAAACCCCAGTGACATAAACAATAAAAAGGACCCTTTTTATCCTTGAAGGGAATATAATTATTTTTAAAAACAGAAAAGCTCTTGACAGTGCAGCTGCTTCCCATATGCATCTTGTGTGCAAGTTAGTGAGTCCTTACTCTGAAAAACAGCTCAGCTTCAGGCCCTAAATATGCTGGAAGCAAATCAATTTGGTGCTTGTGTAACATGTAAGAGAGATCACCTTTCTGTACTGGGCAAAAATTTAGTTTAAACAGAGAGAATGACTTTAGTAAAGATTATTTCATACCTTCAGAGTATCCTGTAAAGGATTAGTTATTCCAGGTAGAGGTGCCGCTATTATGGAAAGTCTTGTGCCTCTCTGGGTCAGGTTTCTGCCACAATATCCCACTCATAGCTCTAGTCAAAAGAGTTCTACAGCTTGATCCAGCAACGTCATGGCACCCCAGGGAGTCTCCAAGAGGTAGTCATCCAGCAATATATATACTGCATCCCATGTGCTTCCTAACTGAGAACATTGCTTATGCTGCCTTAACACTGGCACTGCACACAGCCAGGTAGGAAATGCACCTATTTTCGTGCCTGGGACTGACTTACCAGGCTTTCCTCTGCCAGCAGCTTTGGTGGAAATTTTTACTAAGATGTATTGCCATAACAGTTGAATGAGTCTGGTAGTTAAAGATTACAGTGTTAGCTGCAAGAGTTCAACAATCACAAATGTTTTCTGAAATTAAAAAACAAAACAAAACAATGACAAGGGGAGGGGAGGAGGCCTAGTAACAGGAGAGGTGGCTAGAAATGCTAGGAAAAAAACCATGGTACTTCACTGCGGAAAGAGAAATTAAGTAACTGCTTCACTGCTCATGATCTTGCAGAAAAAGCAGAGATTGTGGCCTTGAAATACAAGCAAATTAACATTTTAGCAAATTAATTTCTGTTTTAAGACTAAAACATAATCTCTAAATGTATGCACAAGACAGCATACACATAGTATACAGAGCTGCATGGGTCTTTATGGGGCCTTTGTTAGGTTTCTGATAATGACCCTGAGGCCTGATCTTTGCTTAGAAAAGGAGGATAGCATCCACTTAAATCACCTGATATGTCAAACAGAAATAAACCCTCAATTTTGGCTCATTCACAGGGACTAACATTAAAAAGGTATACAAACATTTTTCTCTGTGAAATCAAAGTAATAATGAAGCAAAAAATAATCCAAAGCTCTGAGAAAAATAGAATGATCTTTATAATAAATGCCTTTACTACTTATTTTCTTTATTGAAATAGTGGTTTGAAACCTGAAAATGAATCCAGGTACTTTCTGAGAGAGGCTCGAAAAAAGCAGGGACAGATGTAAATCTCTTGCTGTAATCCTCTGAGCCAAGGGCATTGCAATGTTTTTCTTAACATTGGAAGCAGAGCCGGTTTAATTGATAGTTAAAATAATATCTCCACATAACTTTGTTGAAATTAAGCACAAAGGGTGTAATTTTGAAAGTGAATGGAGTGCAAGAAACATTGTTCAGCTGAAGCCAATAACAAAACTTGCTTTGACTTTAGGCAAGCTGGACCTCGCTGAAACACTTACTTGAGAAGCTGATCTATGAATTATTCCATTCAGCCAAGAGAGAAATAACAGCACAGGCATTGCCTTCACCACCTCATCACCCCCTGGCTTTACCCAGGCACCCAGGAAAAGGCAGCAGGATGAGGATGCCTCCCACATGCTCTGCAGGCCCCTCAGGAGGAAACAGCCCTGGGACAGCAGGATACCTATCTGGTCACCAAAAGGCAGTGGCCCTATTCTCTTAGAGATGCAAAGGGCAAACTTAGGGAGGGTCATGTAGCCTGTCTAGCCCCAGTGCTTGGGCTCCTGTACCATGAGGAGATGGAGAGGCCCTGGAAGAGGCTTAGGCTGTGCTTCCCTGGCATGTGGTGGAAGTCACAGGCATGGTGTCCCCCTGCAAACCACGTGACAAACACAATTAAATGCCTTGTCAAGTCCGTCCGCCTCACAGGGAATAACAATACTGATTACAAAGAAACATTTCAGCATTCTCCTTTATTGCTGCATTTGATCTTACTAGTAATGACTGATAAAACTGATGCACAGCATCAGTTTTGATAAAATACATACTGCCTGTGGAATAAGGCTGTCCTGGCTGAGGTTCACTCTTAAAAGCTCTTATCCTTTTCTATTTTCCAGTTTATCAAAACTTTTCTTTTTTTTTCTATTTGTCAGTTCAATTGTGTTAGAAGCCTATCCAGATGCCTCTATACTTGGAATAGAAAAAAAAAATTACTTTGTTAAGATGTTAGGCAGCACTGAATGTAGTTATCATTATTGTGGCCTTTATATCTACATTACAATTTTGTCACAAGCTCAATGTAATATCTAGAAATTCCCTTAAAATAAAAACTAGTGAGTGTGTTATGAAATTACAGCCAGGACAGATGGCCAGATCCTGTCATTGGAAATAAAAGTAATGTTATAAGTGTATAACTCCATTGGGGAAATTGAGTACCATAATAAAGTAGACTTCCACTTTCTGCAATGAAATTCAATGACTGTTGAGGAGTTTAGGGTTTAGAAAATTGAAAAATGAAACCTTTGGTTTTCCGCTGCTGTTTGATGATGTGTAGCAAGTCCCTTTATGGACTGAGGCTAACATCCAAATAGTAACAAGCTTGCAGTGAATAGAGCCCACAGAGGATCAGCTACTAAATCTTGCAATAAAAGCTGTGTGATTTACAGTAAATTCCAGAGGGCTGACAGCACCACAGCTGAGGGCATAAACACTTCTTTCATGGCTGAAGCTTCAGTCAGCTCTGTCTGCTGTGAAGTACAATCGAGCAGTGAGGCATGCTGCTTACCAGCAATGACTTTGATAAATAACTAGGAAGTCCCACTGTTGGCTTAAAACTAGAAGTTGTTCAGTTGCAATTCTGCATTTGTCCTGCTTTAATGGGTATGGAAGTGGCTTTAGTCGTAATCTGTCAGTGATTGATTAGGCCTTCCTGGATCCCTTCCCCGCTCTGCTCCCAGCTCCCTGCTCTCCACAGTTAAAACAAAATTGGTACATATCTGACTGCCCTCTTATGAGGAAAATAAATACTCTTAATTCTGCTCAAGTGAGTGTAAGTTAAATGCCTACAACTGATAAATTGTTGACAGACAACATATCTTAATAATGGGGTACCTAAATGCGCCGGTGCTTGTACAACTTCTGCTCATCACTTGGTTATGCTGGGGTTTAAACGCCTAATCAGCGTAATTAATGTCTTTTATGCATAGGTACAAGAGCCATGGTGGGAGTGGAGCCTCCGTTTCCTAACCACAGAAGTATGGAGTTCCTAGGCCTAACACAGAATCATTCATTAACATGTTGTGTAAACTGGACATAATGTCAAACACATGCACAAATGCTACAAACATCGTCAGAAAAAGAGTGTAGCATTACCAGAAAAATCTCTAATAAAAACTGAAGTATTTGGTCATTTATTTTATATTCAGATGCATCTGGGCAAAATGCAATTTATAAATGATCTGCTCTGATTTAGCAAGATAGGAGAGTATTTTGCTTTTAGTAAAGGTTCAGATCAGTTTTTATTTTCAGTTGGAAAGAAAAAAAAAAAAAACGAAGTAATAATATATCTACAAAAAATGCTATCAGTAATAGAGAGGCAGTACGAGCAAGCCGCTTTACATCATATCAATATAAATCATGCAAAAATTCAAATTGTACCATTTGACTTACATAAAAACTTAACTGGTTGGTGGACACGATTCTCAGCGTATACAGATGAAACATTATTGTGAGGCTGTGTAAGCATAGACCTGACAAGGAGCAAAATAGTTCTTGTAGTCTGCTTTCCTGTAGTTTTATAACTGAGTTACTACAAGCAAACTAGGGTATATTCTATGACAAAGAGTTGCTCTATGATACTTAAGAACTATAAAGGTAAATATTAGGTGTGAATAGCCTTAACTAACAGCAAGCTTGATTCTGCATTCTTGATTCTGCCTCAACCACCTCTATGATTACTGAAAACAAGGGAAAAGGATTGTATAGACTCTCCTTTCCTCTGCAGCTGAATATTTTGCTTTTCATAGAAAGAATGTATCAAATCTGCACTCTTTCATTACTTCAGATCTTCCTACCATCAGAATTACTGAGAATTTTATTTATTTGGGCTTTTTAAAAATCCATTTTGCTACTTGTATATGCCACCATGTTTATTTTCCAAATGTTAGTGGAGGGGAGGGCCCTCAGTTTTTGACACACAGACATCAGTGCTCATGTAAAGTGAACAAAGACATTTTTCTAGTTTACAGTTTTCTCAACGTGGAAAAAAAGCTGTTACTGGGGAGAGGGTTATCTCATTCTATAATTTGGGGGGGGGGGGGTGTATTTTGGTGCAGCCAATCCTAAAGTATACTGAGTATATTTCTCAGGTTTTTATTGATTGAACCAAAGGGCTATCAAATAATGTCACCAAAAGAAAACATCTAGCAGCACAGTATGACTCAATTTTAACGAAGTAATTTTCACTCCTTTTTTAAAAAGTGATTAAGTATGAGTTTTAATTTCTGAAACCATCCACTTGTCATTGCCTGACCCACACGTATTGAATTGTTACAAATCCATTATAAGGGCAATTATTGTTCCCTTGAAATTCTCTTGCTGTGTCAGAGTAACAAGAAATAAGACATGGGAGAAGGTATTGTTTGATTAGCTTGAACGTTTGAGAAGAAGGATTTTTACTCTCCTAAGGATTTAGGAAGTAGCCTACCCATAAGTATACAATCAAGGAGTCATTTGCATAACTGAGAAACAGCAGTTCAAGCCAGAGAATGTGAGGTCAATCAGGAGTAACTAGTTAAGAAATTCAATTGGTGGCTACTTTCCCCATGCTTTTTTATACTTGTGATTTAATACCTGTTGATCTGAACTGCCATTAGTAGCTGTCGAGAGAATCAAAAGCTTAGGTCAAATTCACATATTAGACTGTGAAGCACAGTCATAGCCCTGTAAGGTAAGTATTCTACATTCCTTTAAAAGGGACAGAGGTCTTTTTTCCCCATTTAGAATGTCAGTCCCATAGTAATTGCTTATTATAGCTATCAAAGTTCTAGTAACTCTTACAGCATGTTTTTTAGCTATCTCGCAAGTATTTTACAAGCTAATAATGTTACAGTAAAGGTGTGAGAATATTGAGTTGCAATGAATTCTTCTAAAATCATGTTAGGATTCTGCCCTGAGGAAGAAGCACTGCAGAGAGGATATGGATCTCTGAAGCTCTGCCCACTGATTCAGCAAGAACTAACTGGTTTGCAGAATCCAATTTTTCCATGGTTGCAGATTCGAGGTTGGACACAGAAAGCTTATTTACATGAAACTGCTCACTCCTTACTTTACGTGCACTGTCACCTCTGTCTCTCTCATCCCAGTTCAGCAAAGCAATTTTACAAACTTGCTCTGCCAATAATCATGCATATTCAGTTGTTACTGATTAATGCTAAACCCTGAATTTTATTTTAAACCAGGTGGTATACAGAATTTGTTCATGTATTTTCTCAGAATGAAAGCTATACATGTGAAGCAGGTCTTACTGTTTAATAATTGAGTTATATTTTATATCTTATCATTCAAAAAAGTATAGTAGTGTAGCAAACATCATTTAAGTGTGACACATTTCATTTGGGCAGCCACTTAATTGAGATATCTTCCAGGGAAACTGTTTAGTCTACCAACTGTAAATGGCAATGACTACTGCTTAATCAGAACGATTTTTGCATAAATTTCACTTAATAGGGAAACATTTGCTTGGTGACAAATACTTAAGCAGTGTTTAACCAAGTGTTAAATAGTTATGAAATTCTACACTCTTCTTTTTTGATTTTAACAGGGAAGTGCCAGATAAAGATTAGAAGAAAAAATACAAGTTGTAATGCTGTGAATATCCTGGTTTTTTCTTTGGTTTCATTTTGTGTTCTTGAGGAGAATTTTCTCATTGTATAGCTTTTTCACCTACTTTTAAGACTTAACAAATAAACAAGAAGACAGAACAACCACCTATAATCTAATTAACAGATTTTTGCTGTCAACCTAAATAATAATAATGCCATAGCATGCACATTCCATGCCAAAAGGCATCTTGAATCCCCACCATAACCACCCCCAGCAAAAGAAGGCAAAATTCAATCCTAACATCAATAGCCAGACATCACCAGCTCATCCCAGAAGTGAAAACTGCACATATGAAAAGACCATCCAGAACAACTTGCCTGAATATATTCAATAAACTTACCTAAAATAGCTATGACTGTACTCAAAAAAAAACATTGGTAAAAATGAAAATAACCATTTCAAGGTCCCATCAGAAGGACCCTACATATTTACTCAGGAAAACATAATGGGTAGAAGAGTTTCATACTAACGTATCCTTAATGACGAGACCTTACTCCCACCACCCCGTCTGTCATCTCTTAGACAGTATGTAAAGATGGCAAGAAGCATCTTCTGCTATCATTTACCATTCCAGGAGATATGTTATCAGGCAGTCCCTCAGGAGTATTGCTGCTATTAATAATTATAGCTTAAGGATCCAATCCTATAAAGGACTAAGCACCTCAGTGAGAAGTCAAGAGGCACAAAGAACTATTGAAAGGCTGAGCACCGTCCTGGATCAGGCCCTTCAGTACTTGTAGTAAGCACTTGAATCACTCTCATGGTACAATGAGCAGTCAGTGCAATGCAGTAAATCATAGCACACGTAAAAGTTGTCTTGAATAAATGGTTGCACTAATAATATCCCATTTAATTAGCAAAAATCATATTGAAACATGTCACAGAAAATGTGGCAGGGTAATCTCCACAATATACAGCAGCTGATGAGTTAACTGGCTATTATGAAGATGGGTGACTATAACCCAAATATAGAGATATCCATTCCAATAGGCTGTATGACAAGTAGCCTATTGTTTCATTAATTTCTACTTTTAAAAGTTAATTTCTTCACTTTTTAGCATTAGTCATGTATTATGTGAATTAACATAAAGGTGATGATAATGCATGATCTTTATATGCCATCTTATTAAAATGAAGCTATTTTTAATACTTTTAAGAGGCCTATCAGAAAACACAATTTATATCCTCAAAGTATATTTTGTCAGTTTCAAGTATAATTTTTGCATTCATATTCTTTTATGAATTTTAATGGAGACACTTAAATTGTAATTATTCCTCTCAGCTCAAATGCAGGTAACAAATGGAATTCAATCAGTGTTTGCGCATAATGACCATCATTAAGAGAGAAATAATAATGACATTCTCTCTGCATTAAACTTGCAGACTCTTTACACAATGATCTGAATCCCATTATTGATCTCCATGGAGATATGCAATTGTCACCTATTCTGCATAATATCTGAATGTTAAATACATTTGTTTGGAACAAATATTTTAATGAATACAGTCAGTTCCGCTTAATTAACTATCTGATAACAGAATATTTTTGCTTAATAATTGAACATGGAACATCAAAATGGTCCCATTTTTTAATCAAATGCACTTGAGATTAGACACAGACATTAATTGAAATGTTTGTAAAATGTACATATAGTTAAAAAATTCCATTAGATTTCTGTAAAGAATACATATTAAGATATTGGCAAAGAACTTAGAAATCACCTTTTTTTTCTTTCTTTTCCTTCTCTTTTTAATAAATCCTGTGAAATCTTCAAACTGAAAACATTTTCCTTCTGGAACTCTCTTTCCTTCTGTGGAAAGGTATCTCACAAATGGGTTTGCTACCAAAATGTTTCTCCTGAAGGTCTGAATACTGGGAGTGAGCTCCCCTGATGCCTTGTGAGAAACAAACACTGAATTATTTGGTCCAAAAACCAGATGGCTACAATTATCTAGATTTTGTATACCTATGTAAGAAATGAAGACCTAAGAAAGCTTTTTTACAGCTTTCAGACCTGCCAGCATTTAAAAAGACAGCCATAGCCATTTCTGCTCAGGTTAGCTTCCTGAAAAAAAAAAAAAAAAAAAAAAGGACAAAAAAGCAAACACAAAAAAACCCCAACCCTTAAATATAAAACAAAGAACCGAAGTTCTTGTACAACTCTTACTTTAAATTGACAAAAATATCTTACTGATTCTAAATTTAAAAGTTGGGCATTTTAGTTTAATAAAGATTGCTGAATCTAATCCTGTCTGAATAAATAAGGCACCTGAAACTAAAGAGAGTAATCCCAACTGGCACTGGGAGACCCTACCTCTGGAAGCACCCATGTTTTTAACAAGAACCCTTTTGGTGGCACTGGCAATGGGAGAGGCTAGTAACAGATGCCTTAGAGGAAAGTATGAGAAATCCCAGAGTGTATAATTAAAAAATAACTTGGCCATAGGGGAACTTTCTTCCCATTCTCAGTAGTGGGCTAATGCTGTGAAAAATGATGAGCAATATACTTTATTTAAAGAAACACTAAAACTGTGGGTTTTTTCATTATCCATGTAAATGTCTAATTCTTTCTTAGGATCCAGCTTAGCTCTTGGCCTTAATGACATCTTATAGCAATACATTCTGCCATATCTCTACATTTTGTAAAAATGTTCATTTACTATGAGAAAGGACAAAGACAGAATAATTTACATTCCTTCTATCACTCATTAGTTTATTTATCATAATTCTTTGTATGTGCCTCCTTTTCAGAGCTCAGCATTTCAGACACCCCAGTCTTCCCACATTTGTATTTCGAGGTCACTTAGAGGGATTTGAGAAACATTCCTTTCAAATCCAAATCTCAAACGAAATCCCTTGTGCTTGGTATCCCATGGACAGATGCAGAAAATAGTCACTATACTACAGCTTGGTCAATTAGATTTGGTAAGTGGTCACTTTCTGCCTCAGTTCTTGCTCAACCCCAAACTTCACTGGCAAAATTTCATAGCTCTTCAACCTACTAGCCTAAGTCAGCTCATATTAAAATCAGCAGTAATATTTTTTACTAATATCTGTCAGGGCGGAGCTGGACTAATACTAAACACTTTTAAAATACTCAGATGCATTGCATTCATTCTGGCCATGACACAAGACATAAGGAACAAACATGGGAGCTGGAAGAGCTTAACGAAAGCTAGTTTTCTAGTCCAATAGGATTCCTGTTTGGTGATGAAGGATCCCTAGAAAGGGGCTTCCAGAAATCTAAACAGGTCAACTTTCTGTAAGATCAGTGTAATTGCTTCCAACACAGATTAGACTGAGGACCATGTGATCTTTTTATTTGAAGCTCAAATCAGTCCTATAAAAATCAGTCAATATACTTGCACCCTTTTCATGTGGTTAGAATAAGCACTAAAGCAATGATGTTTCTAATTCATATTTAACTCACCCACCCACTTGGCATGTCTTTTAAAGACTAAATGGAATTTACCTATCAGTTTCTCTCCATGTCTCCCACAAATAGTAGACATATAGTAAAATTATCAAAACGAAAAGCAAAATCTTTAGAATGAGAATATTTTTGGCTAAGAAAATAGATTTTAAAAAGCTAAGCAAGCTTTAAAGGTAATGGGAGAACCAAAAGCAGTGTGCTTGTGTTTTTTGTGCTTCTCCCCTTTCTTTTTCAAAATAAACAATCAGCTAAAGTGAGAAAAACATTTCAGTAAGCACAATATATATGATACTGGAAGATCAGACATAGAATAAAAGATTGTGAGACAATGGGAGAAGTGCAGAGGAAAAATATTACACCAGGCAAAGTTAGAAAGCATATTTGAAAATCAACACCAGAAAGTAAAACAACACCAAAAAGACAAACAAACAAACAACAACAACAAAACAAACAAAAAAAACCAAAACCAAAACAAAAAAAAAAAGCCCACAAAATCCAACCAACCAACGAAAGAACAAAACAAACAAACAAGCCAAACAAAAACCAAACAAAAAACGACGTATAACAGGCTATTCTTGTTTAATTCTATACAGAACAGTATTTGATCCACATTACTGAAAACATTCTATGAGTAGCTGCACAACATACCGATACACTTGCTAAAGACTATTTAATCAGGATCAGTGTATGCCATCATCTCCAGCCTGGGTGGTACTGGCAGTATTTGTATATCTCTATATTTGATCATTTCCTTTATATTATACAGAATAGATGACATCCCATGGATGGATGCAGAATGTGTTTACTATACTGCAACTTGATCATTATCTTGGGTGAATGGCCAGTGTCCCAGTACTTGCTCATTATTATGGGGGCTGCATACCAGTAATTGATCACTCTTCCAATACTGTACAAGAGCTCTTAGGGTGCATGGAGGGGGAATACATTCTGTATGTAGATTCTACATTTATTTTGTTTTGGACAGTGAAGTATACAGAAAGTGAATTATAAAATGCTTTTGTCCTCACTATTGTTTGTTGGGGGAAGGAACTGTTCTTTTGCAAGACAAAAATAAAACAAAGCATCCCAGAAGATTGAGCTATGACATGGCAAAATTGTAAATGCTCAGGAAAATGAATAATAATATTGCTCAAGGAATAGCAGTAATGTAGAAAGAGGTAAAACATATTGGTACACAAGTTTTTTAAAATGCATAAATAAAAGAAAAAGACTGATACTACTGTGGCTAGAAGCACACAGACAAAATGCATAGAACGAACCAAAAACATTATGCCAAGCTGTTTGTGCTCACTACACATTTTACATCAGAGACAAAAGGCAAGTCTATTAGATATGCCACTTAAACAGCATATTCCAATTCCTAAACCCTGCTCAGCATCTCTGACCTTCTCTAGGTAAGCCATGGGGTGAATAGTAGTCCCATAGCTCATGACAGTGTTCCAAACACAAATATATTTACTAAACTGAATTGTGAATGGAGTGGGAAAGAGATTGCCATAGGCAATAAGGAGGATGGGTTTTATCCTGGCAGTTTAGCTTGTATTGCTACTTACAAACAAGAGGTAAACTGTAGGATTTTCAATGGACATAGTTAAAAATAAAAATTAAAAAAAAAAAAGAGAGAAACACACACTGCAAGAATTACTATTAATCACAGATATCGCTATTGTATCTTGCTACTCATTTGCACTAGATCAGGTCCTACCATTTATATACAAAGTGAAAGAAACAAGCCAAGAAACTTTATTTACTTGTTCAGTATGTTGTTCTATAGGTGATTTATCCACATAACTGACTTGGCTATTTTTCAGTCTGTGCATTTATTTGTTTTCAATGTATAGTGCCAAGATTGGCTGGGATGCCATCTTTACAGCATTATTTTTTTAATGGGTAGCAATCCCACTATCAGTAATATTACAATATATTTATAGACAGTGTCAAATGAGCTGAAGTGTAGGGTGACATTCTGCTTGCACTATTACGCCAAATTAAGGCAGCAAGCAATGACTTGTCAACACTTCACTGGCTCTTGATTTCTCATAGCTACTATAACAGAACATAAGAAACAAGTAATTTCTTCAGGTTAATTTTTTCCAAGGACAGAATTCCTTCATTAGACCCATAAATATATTGGCCAAAAAAAAAAGGCCTTTCTATAGTGTCATATTGCATTGCCTAGGGGACATATTGCTAAAACCAGCTAAATAGTGAAGTCATTCCACAGTCATCATTTTTCAAGGCACATGTTTGTACATTCAAAATACAGCTGAGTCCCTTCTGGACTAACCAAGAGGCTTACAGGAAACACAACTAGACCATTTAAAAACAAAACAAAACAAAACCAAAACCAAACAAACAAAAATTCAAAACAAAACAAAACCAACCAACCAAAACCAAACAAATGAAGAAACACATCTAGCTTCTGTACTCAAGTTTGAAAACAGAAGACAACTGTATTTTTAGGAAAGTGGGAAGAACCTAAAAACTATGGCCATAGTTAAATGATGCACTAAAGCTGGTATTAGGAATCCCACATAAGGCTTGTAAACACACTGTGAACACCCTATAAACACAGGACTAGAAAGCTCAGCTCACTTTTCACCAGAAGAAGAGCATAAAGAAGGTGTGAATTTTGCACCATGTTCTAAGTAATTAACAGAAAGAAATCTGAATCAAATTAATGTTACTAAGAACTGAAGCAAGACATAGCTTGTGGAACCACAACTATAAAAGAAGAGCTGTATGTAAGAAGTGAGCTCGGAAAGAGACTGGCTTGTGAAAGTCAATGCAAAAAGCTTTTTGAACAAATGCTCAAAATCAGCAATGTACTGTTCCACAGTCAATGGTGTTTGCTCACTGCTCTTCTTCAAGTGATTGACATGTCACTAACTGAACTCAAACACTTGTGAGTATGCAGCCAGCAAGCTGTGAGAGTGTCTAGAGGAAGGAGATAGGCTAAGAGGGTGCTAGTTTTCTTAGCAATCAGTAAAAATATGTTTACATTGCCTTGCATAGCCACAAGTAGAACAGTTATTCCTAATTTTCAGCACCCTTCTAACAATTCAAAATTTCACCAAGGACTTCAGCTGTATATTGCTTGAGTATGCATTTAATAGATTTTGTAGTGACAGAAGAGTATTGCTGAGGTAGAAAGCTAAATGCCAAAGTGAAACACTGTTCCTAAATTGTGAGCTGAAAAAATCCAATGAAAGCATCCTGTAACTTTCCACTTGCTTATCTTACAGAAAGGTAACCTACAGAAAGTAACTGGCCCCTATGCTTAAATAAGGCTGTGAGTACTGAGTCAAAGGGTTGGAAGAACCAAACATGGACCAAGGTTTGAAGACTTACCACTTGAAATGCAAAACACACAAGAGAAAGCTCAGGGTGAGAAGTGTTTTTCCACACTCTGTATGAGAAGGGTCCCATCACGGTAGAGGTGTTTAAAAAAGGAGAAGAACAAAATGAGGAAAAAGTAGCTAAAACGAAGAGAAATGAAGACCAGCAAATTTAGTTCTACAATTTAGTTTAGATGTGGTTTACCTACAATGAAATAGATATGGCCAGGGCAGGTATGAAGGAAAAGCTGCCTGCAACCTTGATGAAGCAAGTGTAGGTTCTTTTTTTCAATATTAGCTTAAGGTTCTTGCAAAATTCTCATTTACATGAGAGCAGAAGCACAAGCTGATTAGCTACTGTGTCTTGACCAATGGAAGTAATACTTCAAGATGAGGTGAGCTAACTTACTGGGGATAAACTGGAGGTAACTTACTGAGGTGTGCTCAGAAAAAGAGAATTTTCTGGAAAATAGCTTCAAATTTCAATAACAATTTCACAATGAAGTGATACTCTGCTTCCAAATATTACATGAGCAAGGAAAAAAGATAAACTCATCAGAAAAGCTATTCCATGGAAAATATTCACTCATCTGTAATTAATTTAACAAAAAATCCTTGGCTTAATGATCAGGTCCTTTTGAAGCACATCAAGGTTCCCTGTCTTGTGTTTGTTGTGAAGATGGGGTTCTATGATTCACACTCTCTGCAGAATCATAGAATCATATAATTCTAGCTTACTTCACGGTAACTTCACTATATATCTAAGTGTGGATATCCTGAAAATGAGACTTAGATGTTTCTTCTATTTGTCTAGTGTTTCCAAACCTGAACAAAGACAGTTGTGGACAGGAAGAGCTATTGAGGTCAACAGGTCCTGCATTAGCCAGTCAGTAACCTGCAAAATGGAAGTTACAAATCTGATGATAAAGGTTGTCTCACAAGTTGATTTTTCTGAATAAATCAAATAATCAAGCTCCCCAAAGACATCACAAACCTGCAGTTCAACATCCAGAAGTGAGTTTTCAAAAGCTATTCATGGGTAAGTGTAAGGTACTGAAGCATTTTTGTGGTCTAGATGGACCTAAAATTTGGTGATCACCAAGTTAAGGTATTTTGTTCCGTTACTATAATCTTATACTAATTTTAAATATAGATATACATATATTGAACACCTTCTATAACAGGTCTTTTCAAGAACAGTTAAAAAGATGAGACTATTTAGCATTTCAGGAGTTTTGTAAATAATGGCATTCTTTTTTGAGTCTAAGTTCCAGTGCCAGTACCTTTATTTTGATTCATTTGGCATTTTATTCAATGAGGCACTGGACTGTGTTTATGACTCTTAAACATGAACAAATAAAATCTGCATTGACCACTTATGCATCAAAAAGAGAAGCAGATAACATTATTCATAGAAATATGCAGAACAGATGACTGCAAGAAATGACAGTTTGCTATAGCTGCGATCTCTGGAAAAAGCAGCTCAGATTTTCAAGTAAAGGTAGCAACCTCCTTTAGACCAGCAGTTCCAGCTTCAAAAAAGCCTTCTACCTAAGCTTGAGAGGAAACAGTATATTTAAAGTAGGATTCAACTCAGTCCTCATGACACCCAGATTCTCACAGAATCTAGTGAGAGCTCTGCTGGAATAAAGTCTGAAGGACCTCTGCAGTATCCAGAACACAGCAACTGATCTGCATTAACTCTTCCATAGAATTTAAAGAGGGATGCCTTTGAAGGGCATTTGAAGATTTAAACTTTGCCAGTTACACTGATCATTGCTCGTATATCTGTGATACATATTTTTGGCACAAACATACAGCTTGTAAAATCATTTTGAAGATGAGTCTTTTAATGCAAGTTAGATATGTATGACACAGTGTTAATTATCAATGTCAATTATATTTTTGGTTCACAATGGGGATCATGGAATTGACATTAAAACAAGAGACAAAGATTCCTTGATACCAGTTATTTATTTATTTAGGATGGATTGCATTTCGATCCCACCAGGAACAGAGAAATGACCCAGTATCCCCTGGCTCATGAATCCATGAGTCATGTAAAGTTGTAGAAGTAATAGAGATATATAGTCCTATTCATGAAACAATTTCATTCATGTTTAGTATTACTCACATATGTTGTCCCATTAAAGCGAACATTCCTTTACCCTGGTTCTGGTAGTGCACACAAAGGCTGTACTGCATATATGCCAATGGATCAGGGAAGATGATGGACATTCACGGCTTGTGTATTTTAGTTGTGCTTACGTAACAGTATAAAAATCCCTTCCGTGGCATGACATGTCCATGGACTACATACATTCCTGGCATAATTAGACTTATTTATGATCTACCTATTTCATTATAGCTTCTTTAAGCTATATAAACATGCTAGTTCAAACCATTTAACTGGAGTGTTTCCCCTATTATGTTTCTTCTTCAGCATGTTCCCTAACACTGATGTTTAAGATTATTTCACAATTATCTATTGTTAACTAGGAAATTCAATGCTCATGAAATTTTAGGGATTAACAGCTCTCTAGCTCTCAGAGCAGGAGAGAGCAGAGGTAGGTGTGGAAGTGCTATAAGAATTCAGGATGTTTCAGAAAACTAAATTCTAGAAATATCCTAATTAATTAATTTTCAGTATGCCATCTGGATTTCCTCTTTCTGTCCTCAGTACATGGCTACTTGTGCCCCAGAGAAGGAGCTCCATAGCTACTGAAAAAAATGTGAAATGACAAGATCAGAAGAATAAGCAATTGCTTTTTAGGTGTATGAGTAGTCATTTTTTATATTAAACATTTAAACCAATCCCTTTCACTGTTAACTGAGCTTTTAAAAAGCATGTACATTTTAATATACAAAAAAAAAACCAAAACCCAACCCAGATTCAAACCATCAGACCTCACATTGAAGGGTTTCATCACCTTTTTCTGTAAAGTATACAATGGAGGCTTATTAAACCCTCTTGGATATGTATTTCTATTTGAAACCATAAAGGTTCTTACTGTGGTAATTAAAAAGCAGAGGATCAAACAAACCCAAAGGTCCAAAATCACAGAATCTGATAAAAACCCTAAATCTATTATACTGAAATAGTATTTAGAGACAGATCTTTGATGATGCACATATTTTTATTCCAAGTTAAGCCAATCAGAAATCTGATTTTGGTAATTCTGTGTAAAAAAGCCTATGATACTCCAACTATGAGAAAATTAAATGCACAAATAGCTTTACTAAGATAATATTGCAGCCTTGTAAACCTACTGTAAGTGACAGATAAACATTTTCAAGCCGGGAGAATCCATTAGATGAAATACTGCCATCATTACCTATTTTTAGCAGTAATAATAAATACAGTCATTATGATGATGAATAACTAATGAAATGGCAGGCCCAGGAAACAGCATTGCAAAGCTTTCAAGAAATTAGTCAGATCCTGAAACTGCAGGTATTACTAGTCTGTGTCTTATTTACCTACTGACTTCAGCAGGACTTTTCCAATACTTCATATACTAAAGCTCAATGTAAAAAAAGGTAACAAGATAGAAGAAACACATTACAGTAGACATCATACACAGTTATAATCCAGCATTTAGAACAATTTGTGCTAAGAAGAATTGCCACAGACCCTACTGTTTTACTATCACACAGAACTAAAATATGTTCCATAATTAAAACACTTCATATAATGCTTTAATGTAGAGAAGCCTTGCACCATCCACTCTCCCCAGGACTTGCTAAATTCTATTTGTATTTCTAATCAGGCATTAGGTAAAGATAATAAAATTTGATAAATGGGACATACTTTGCACTGATTAAATGATCAACAAAATGGCATTACTATGCTTTGATTTACTACGTCAGCACAGTGACTAAATAAGCATGTAAAATGTCACTACCTCAAAAAGTATTTTAACCATTTTCAAATTTTGAGGAGTTTTTCAAAAGCGCTATCCAGAAATGGACTGCTCTGGAGACACAGTGAAAATCTGGGAACTCTTTGAGATACAACCTTTCACTCGTTTTGTGGTTTTTAGCTTTCCGGTTTGCTTCAGATAGCAAACGTGCCTGACTATCTGAAAGGCACAGAATGTTAGCCTTAAAATTAGATGTCTGATTTTTAAGAACAGATGAAGTAAACTATCAAGAAAAACCAAGTAAATGATCAAAGTCCTAGTAATATATTCACCTTTAACCTAGGATTTTGTAAATTATCTATTTTCTGTAGATCTGCTTCCAAATCCTGTTTTCAACGGGAGGTGTTTCATTCTCTAATCAGGTTTAAAGTTAAATCCCAGTTCTGGCACCATTCAGTTTCTTTGGACTTTGCTTGAACTGCAAGCTTTAACTATATTTACCAGTTGTGACACCTTATAAGTGCATAGAGTAACAGTTTAAAATTCATTGGATAATGAAATCTTAAAGATGGTCTGATTATTCCACTGAATATATAAGGGAGTTGTTTTAATATAAATATTTCTGAAAAATAAGTTGTATAACACTGCATAAATGTAGTTTTCTCTCTATACTTCAGGGAAATAGAATTGATTTTGAGAAACAAATCAACACAGTATGTAGAATTTTTAAAGGTACAAAATTTTATATTTCTTTATTCATGGGTTAATATATAAAGGCTGTGTTATTTTTTTCTTTAGAGCAGCTATCTAGCCTTTAAATGAAAATCCTTTCACTAGCATGCATTTTGTTATGCTAGCATGAAGTATGAATGAATGTTGTCTTAGAGCTAATTCCATTATCTAATACACCATATACATTGAGTAAGTTTCAATGATGTCACTGCCTTTTTCCAAACATTAATATTAATGTCAACCTGAATGGCATCTCTCCAAATTTAATCTACTTTTCAACAATCCTAAAGCACATGTATCTTCAAGCCTGAATCATGTAAACATTAATACTCTCAAGTTTATTTGCCT
Organism: Ceryle rudis; assembly: GCA_033439905.1. NCBI lineage: Eukaryota > Metazoa > Chordata > Aves > Coraciiformes > Cerylidae > Ceryle > Ceryle rudis. Next base: position 31,196 of record JAAGNO010031342.1, read on the forward strand.
TTTGCACTTAGGCAGTGCTCAGATAGGTAGGAAGGTGGGTAAATCTGGCCATCTCCCAAGACATGACATTTTCTTTAGCCAGTTAAATGGAATACAGATGCCTTCATCTCACTCTAAAATCAAGGTCAAGAAGATTAACAGAGTAATGTGATACCCTCTTGCTAGGAAGGTCTGTATTTTCTGGCCCAGACAGAATATTAAAGACAAGCAGGTATGCAGCTAGTAGAAAGGCACTCAGAAAATTGTTACAGACAATGGTGGGAAGATCCCTGGTGATGATGAAGACTTCATAGGATGCCAAGGAGAAAAATAACATAATTAAGGCTGCCCTCATTTAACAAGACAATTTTTTAACTTCTTGGACATTCCTGGACCTCTGAAGAGCTTCAAATGGAGACATGGGACAATGCAGCCTCAGAATAGACCAGTTTAGTAGCCTCCTTGCCATGTGCTGCATTACACACCCCACACATTTAGCAAAGAATGTAATTCCACATATTGGAAAATTATATAGAGCTAGATGGTATGTGTGTTTCACAAGCAATAAAACATTAGTAGGGCAATCATAGAAAAATGGATGCGCTTTAGCATATTTTGCTTTGAATATCTTCATAACTATGAAAACGTAGCCCAGAAATTGATATCAGAATAGTAGCAAAATAACTGCATTTTTCTCAACATGTAGTTAGATAAGACAAATACACCTAGACATTCCAGTCAGTCAGTCTTGTCTGTGCATAAGGGAAGCATTATGTCTTCTGAGGAGACACTGAATGAAGCAATCTCACATTGCTAAATAACTTCTAAAGAAATTGTAGGTTTGTTCCATCAAATGTGAATGGAGATAGCTTGAAGAATGACAAAGACAAAAACAAGGGCTAATATAAATCATAATAAAAATGGTTGGAGAGAGAAAATATTTAAAAGAACAGAATGGAGGGTTCCTGTTTGAGTGATTAGTTAGATTTGGAATCTTTTTCATTATTTCTCTAATAGTTTTCTCACTCTTGAGATTATTATCCCCCTTTTTATTTGCCACGTCATCTACACCAAATGTAAACTTTGAGACAAAAATGCCATAGTATCCACAGGGTTAAAATAAATGATTTATATTCCCCTTTTTTCTTTCCATGGATTGTGTCTTCTGTGACATGAAGTTTCTCAGAAAGATTCTAATTTGGGACTACAGAAGCTTTGTCCAAAGCATGCACAATCTTTTATATCCTAAACTCATATTGTATCAGGTAGAATGAAATCAATTGGATGTGTAAATTCCTTAAATAATAGCAAATGGAGCAAATTGAATTTCAAAGGGAAAAAAATGGTGAACCTGAAAAGCAGTGGTACGAAGGTCATCAACAGAATTAACAAAAAAGTCTGGCAAAGTTACAGTTAGGCAGTCAGTAATACTCTATTGATCAGACTTTCTCAATCAATGATGCTGTGCCTAGATTATTGATGCAAAGGTATTAAGCAAAATTTTATTTCAGCTAACTTCTTGGCTCAGATGTCAACTGAAAGTCATTTCCCCAGTCAATCAAAGGTATGATAAATCTGAGTAGTTAATTCTTCAACATCTTTGTATATATCTTACTTTCCAACTATATAATGAGCTTTGTAAAGGCAACATTTTATAGAGTATCTTAACTAGGAAGAGCAAAGATACAGCATTTCCATAAAAACACACATAACTAAAGCACAGACTAAGTAGGGAATAGGAAGAGATACTTCATATGACAAGGAAAATGGGAAGCTTAGGTCCAAAAATATCAAAATCCAAATCTCTACCTACAGCTAGCTTATTAAAAAAAAAAAAAGAGTAAACTGATTTTCTCTTAATCTTGACTCGTTCATGTCAGAAGTCCTCCACTCACGCAAAGGTCTCTGCTAAAGGAAGACCAAGAGCAAAGCAGGTGGTTACTGCAGCATAAAAGAAAGATCTTCAGGGGCACTAGCAGTCTGAACAGTTCCTATCCATCCTGGGGTTGGTTTTGTTGCTGCTGGTACTCTTCCCAAAAGCTTGCATTTAGATTTATTGCAACTTGGTCTACAGTCTGGAAGGGGAAAGAATATATAGACTAGAAGAATGCAGACATGAGTTCATGTAAATGAACACATTCATCAGTAAAAAAAGCGTTCTCACAGTGGTGATGAAATTTAGGGTGAGATTTGGATTTCACTGAGGCTTGTTTCATGATCTTGCGCTCAGTGTGATCCCAAAAATGAGCCACTCACATAAAAAACCAACCAACCAAATAAGAATTTGGCCAATAAACCAATTTTTTTTTCTTTTTTTTTTTTTTTCATCTGTAGAAATGCAACCTTCCTCTGATCAGCCCATGATATAAGCCTACACTTCTCAGAGCTTCCTCTTGATCCTCATCCCAGGTCCTCTTTTTGGAGCCTTCACCAGCAAGGATTCCTAGGAAGACCTCCAACCAGTTCAGCAACTGAGGTGCAGCTGTCATGACACTACTATCAGTTCATCAGTTTTCCCTCACTGTCTTGTTTTGAAGTGTACATACATGAATCACTTTTGATCATGTTTTTGGACCTTTAAGTTGTTTGTACAACACCAGCCATAATGAATCAAGCTGTCAGGGATAATGATAAAAGAAATAATAACAGCATATACAGACTGTTTCTGCATAGACCTGCCATTTGTTTGGCCTTCATGTGTGGTTACCCAAGTAGATTCAGCGTTAATAAGTTGATCCCACTTTTGATGATACTTGAGTAGTTACTATCCCTTAACTTTGGATCCAAAGAAAATCCAATTGGATAGTCAGAAGCAGTAAAGACCTCATTAAGATTGTAAATTACAATCCTAAAGGTCCAATTATTACTTTTATAATTTCTGATTGCCTCCCAGATAGTATGACCACTACTTTTATTTTTCAAAATCAAATACAGTTCTTATCCCCTATAGTTCTTATCTTCTACCATTTTCTGTTCTCCTACTGCTACTGAACACAATTTTAGGAATCACCATGGCAATTGGATATCCCTTTTTTTTTTCCCCCCTCATCTCTTAAAATTATAGTTTTAAATCTGTTCCTGCTGTTACCCCATTTTCATCATCTTCTGCAACTGTGACAATTGATTATTTATTTATTATAAACTCCACATCATTCTCTCTCCTCTGGATTACTGGTTCCTCATTCCCACCACCAGTTTTTCAGTAAATTTTCTCCTTTTTATTGGGTCACGGAAAGTTACATTAACTACACATGAAGAATCAAACAATCCTCCCCTAAAGACTTTTTCATGGTTTGAGTCTTGGTCTTCATAAATCTAACAAATGTCTCACAAGAGAAAAGGGACCCTGTTTTTCTTCTGTTGTGTTTTTGGGGTTTTTTCATAAATAAGTGTTAAAGAACTGGTTCCATACTGATCAAAACATATGTAAGCACTTTTTTGTATGCCTAAATAGTATTTAAGCAGTGACAGCTTCTCTGCCACTGGTACTAGCAGCCTATTTCCAGTGGTAATTGCATTGTTGCTATGTTTTTTCACCTTTACACAGTTGTAAATTTGAAGTAACTTCAGTGAAGCATAGAATGAGAATTGGGGAAAAAAAATCTGTGTAGTGTATCTGTTTGCGATTAACCATCATGTTTCCACATGTTGTATTCTTGCTTGAATTCAAGCAGTCTATGGGAAACCTGATCAGCACTGTAATTACGGCCTGCTTGAATCAAGTCAGTCAAATAATGTCAAAAACAATTATTTTCTCTTCCAAAGGGCACAACAAGTTTGGTAATACACAAGAGAAAATGCAGACCTCAACATGTTAAGAGTTTATGAACCAATCTCACACTATTCATTCCTTGATTCTTGTTGAATTGGCAACGATGGGACTTGAAAATGTATTGACACATTTTCATTACTGTCATTGTTAGCCTTTTTCTAATACAGAAGCTATGCTTTTATAATATGATGCTTTGCTATAAATCACCTTTCTAATTTGGTCCACTAGCTGGAAGAAAAGTTAGGAATAAGGAGAAATGGGTTGTATTATTAAAATACTGCTATTGAAAACCAAACACAATAGAAATATTAGTATCAATAAATGTAGGTGATTTTCAGAGGCACTGAATTTGATGGGATTTTAAAGTGTTCAGTATTTAAAACAAATCAGAATATCCATAGAGTTTGCACTAAAGGTTACTGTCCAGGAAATGAAATCTGTTTATTTCCATGTGCCTGGGATCAGGCCACTCACTCAGGTACCAGATGTCAGACAACTAAGCTCAGATATTTTCTGCCAAGTGCATTTTGTTTCCTTGCCAATCTGGAGCAAGTTTTTCTGCAGAAGTTAATAGATTTTAACCTAAGCAAGACTTGTAGAATTGAACCCAGAATAAATCACGGTGCTAAATATGTTTAATGAATATGGTATAGTTCTACAAAAGTCTCCAGATATTAAATATTTCTTTATGTAGTTCACAAACTTAAAAACACAGGCTAATTTGTTAATACAGTATTTTCATCTAGTACACATTCAAATACTTCCCTTTAAAAATCCTTAGATATTCAGAGGAAGATTTTCATACAAACTAGTATTTCTAAAATTCCTTTTTGCAAAATCATCAACAGCCTTGATAAGGGCACTAATTGTAAAACTCCTGAAGCTAGCATTCACTGCAGAGTATTTCAGATAAAATAAAGCCAACAGAATACTGAAGGCATAGCTATACAGTATGCTAAGAGTGAACCTGCCAGGATAAATCCCATTTTATGATTTCAGTTTTTTAATAAAATCTGTTGCCTTTTATTAATTCAGAATATGATTTATCAAACTAAATGCCATAACAAGTGTCATTGAAATAATGATTAACAAGAAGTAAAATCAAAACAGTAATTTTTGTTGGACATTTGATTCTTTTCATATACACTAAAGTCTTTTGAGAAGAGGAGAGTACTGTTAAATGTTGTCTTATTTACACTAAGGGAGAGAAGTAATCAACTGCTATTTGATTGCTTAAACTTCTTCACTGAAGAAAAGGGGAAGAAATACAAATTTAGGTTACCAAATTAACATTTCTTATTGTCATCTTTAAGGCCCATCGCAGATCTGTATGTTACCCTTGTTTTGTCTCTCAAGACTTGATCTTTACCCTGCTGTTCTAAAAGTGTACTGATCCTGTTTGCTTTTCCCCAAACTATCCTTATCCCTGCTTCCATGATATCTCATTTAGGTGAAACACTTTAATCTAAAACCAGCAAAAGTTCTGTATCTTGACATCACTCAAGAAATGGTATCTTATTGTTTCCTACAAGATGTTAGTGCATTAGGATACAAGCCGATAACGATTAGATATAGTTTACTTTAAAAATTGAATGCAAGATGATAGGTATGCATGTATATGAGTATGAATATATATTTACACTTATAGAGGAGAATGCAGTATATTTCAAAATGTGAGTGTATGGATTTCACGGTGTAAGTTTTCATATATATGTATAAATACATGTACTTATATACACAGATGCATATTTAAATGATTTTCTGTTATATTACACTACTGTCTTTAGAGACAGCTTGTTGTCTTAGTCTGTAAACTCTTTAGAAGAGAGAATATCTCCTCATATGCTTTTGCATTTCTCTAGGCAATTAGACCATGAGCCATTACAGAGATTCACTGAGCATTACTACAATCACAAAAAGTGTATTTTTTGTATGCATTTTTGCCTTAAATCACTAGTCTGTTTCCAGGAATTTGTATGCATTTTTTAGTTCCATTCCACACATAAAATGGGATATAAATAGTTTTAAAGGTTTATGTACCACACATTTGTACATATAATTCTACCAGCATAGAAACAGTTGCTATCTCTGCTACATCTACATACATACATGATACGAGAGCATTATTGTACCTGTAAAGTCAGATATTAAAGCTTCCTTGCCATGAAAACAGTTGCTTTTAGAGCCAGCTATGATAAAAGCATTTGTTTACCTTGAGAAATTCAGCAAAAGGAAAAAACTAATATATGAAATTTTGTGGATTCATATGGCAACCATATGGATCTCATTAAAGCCATCCTCTGACAGGCTTCAGCAATCATGCTCTACCAATTTAAACTCCTTTATTCTAGATAAATGTCTTATTCTATTACAGAAAGTGCTGCTCTGAAAGTTTGGTGACAATAATACTGAAGACTAAAATAACATTATATGGTACACCACCAGTGGAATGTAAATGGTAGGTAATAGAATCTGTGAATAAATACTTGCTTAACTACCTAATAACTTGATTAAGGTTTTGACATATCTCTTAGTCTGTAACTCTTCTGAAGAAATAGCCATACATTTGTGATCCTCCAGAGATTTTATAACAAAGCCACAGACAGAAGTATCTGCGGTTGTCTCAACCTATATTCAGACTACCATAAGGAGAAATTTAGGACAATTTTATTATTTCTTTTTAAGTTTAATTACTAATGATGAATGGTCCAAGTAATCACAACTGTTAACTGACAATGATCTATGCCACTGTCATTTCAAAATTCTTTTGTATTATTGACCAGATCACATTGATTGTTAAACATAAGGTCAGTTTATCTGCATCCTATGAAGCACTGCAAAATGTGATGTGAGCAATAATGTTTGTTTAATGAACAACACCACATAAAACATGAAGAAAAAAAAAAAATCTGCGCATTCATATGAGTACCTGCATATTTTAACAACAGTGGATTGGCTACCTACAGGCCTAGAGTAATTTTTCCTATATTCACACTAGCAAAGAAAATCTCTGTTGAGACTGAGTATATACTTCGGGTAAAAGAAAAATAAAGTAACATACTAAGAAAGAGCCTTCTGAAATGTGCAGTAAAATTCAGAGAGTGCTTTAATTTTTGTTAGAAGCTTTATGGTTAGAGTGCACTCTGATATTAAAAATGCATAACAATAAAACATAAACCCATTTCCTTATTGCTGGCATTTATGCAAAACCACTTACAACCATTCAAAATATTAATATCCTTTCCTACCAAGCAATTAATGCCACACTATGGATTCAGTACTTCATGCACTAGAAAACAGCATTGCCACACTGTAAGGTGACCAACTGTGCTTAATTACACAACAAAGTTCTTGACTTAAAGTCATTGAAATGAAAAGTCAGAACTAGGTTTCACTGTAAAATCATGTCAAAATCCATAAACAATTTCAAATCTATGTATCACGTACACTAGAGTGCAATTTGGAGAGTCAGAGGCACATTTCTTGAAATTATGGCATGTCAATTTTTACTACTCATTTTTACTAAGTAGATTATTAATAGTAAAAATGTTATGCACGTTTGCAAAAATAAGACACAATGAGCATGTGCTCTAAATTGCCTACTAAGAAAAATATGCATACACTGTTTTCTTTTCCCTGTGCACTCCTTTATTGACCTTTAGGCCTCAATCCCTCATTTGACTCATACAGTGATAGTTTCTTAGGAAGATCAGTGAACAATTATGCTGTCAAAGAAAGAGCAAATAAATAAAGCGTCATCCTATTTAAGCTTTTACACAAAATGGAATCCAAAATTAATCTTGGCTTTATTACCAAGCATGCCCAAGAGAACAGTTATGTGTAGTGTACAGGCCCAGATTCCTCTGAATTAAATTGAAATTTAACTGTTTTTTTTTTTTTTTCCAGTAGCAACCCAAAGCCTCAGTAGGATAGCAATGGAATTAAGACATCATTTGTTGTCTTGCAGAACACCAGGTTGTTGGCTTTGTCACATTTTACTAATTGTTTTTTGAGCAAATTTCAACTGTGTGAGCAACTAAACTAGAGAAACCTTTGTCTTTATTTTAACAATGGTTTGAGTTATGACTCGCAGCCACATCCTGCCTCCAGATCCATGCACACAGATGTAACTGAAGTTGACTGGATTCAAGGGTGGAATATGGACCATAATTGTTATGGAAGTTTTTCAAATACATTCTTCACAGTTTTAGAAGACCCAACCAATCCACTGGTTTAGTCATTCTACTGGACCTTCCGGTTTCTTTCTGTGAAC